>JAEQBH010009480.1:0-135174 GCA_016808115.1 Tetrastigma voinierianum | reverse complement strand
TTGTCGCTGATATAACATAATGGGGTCACAACATGTAAAACATCCCCAACATAAAAGTCTAAGTCGCAACATCAAAAATAAAGTCAGAATAAGGAAAAGAGACTAAGGAGACAGAACCTTTGTCACGAAGACTTTTCAGTCATCACCGAGATGATAATATAAGACATGTCAGAACAAGAACAAGAAAAGAAATGATGTCACACAAGAAAAGCCGCTGCGACACCAATTTGAAGAAGCAAAATTTCAAGATCACTATCGCAACATGAAAAACTTTGGTCGCAATAACACCAACTCTACTGGGGCTACACCGAAACTCGTGGTCAGCGACATAGAGTCAATGTCGCTGAGACATACATGTTCGGGAGGAATGAACATAATATTGTCGCAACAAAAGAAACTCTGTCGCCACAGAGTTATCATACTGAAGGAAAGAAAAATGTCTCAACCAAAAAAATGTTGTCTCAACTCAAGCAAGAAGGAGCACAAGATCTTCTAGGTCGCGACGCATGACCGCCATATGTCGTAAAACCCGCAAATAAAATTTAAAACTCTATTGCGTACATAACTTTCATGTGTCACGACCGAGAAGACAACCTCGGGCCTAAAATTTAGGATTCATAAAGAAGCATTCAAGTTAGGGCCAACTTTTAGGTTCTATAAATAGAAACGATCACGAAAAGCGAGGTGGTCACAAATAACGACGAACTGTGAGTAATTCGGAGAGCTGAGGACTCTTTTGTATTATATTTTTCTTTTCTTTTTTTCTTTTTTTTCCTATTTTTTATTTCTTCGTAGATTAGCTTAGCATTGGATTTTGATTTGTTTCTGGATCTGAAACAATAATTTGTTAAGAAGTTTTGAAGTTGATATTTAATGTTGAAATTCATTTACAATTACTCGCTAATGCAATGAACTTCTAGACAAACGCTGGAAATCGCTTTCTTCAGCTTGATCGTGACTTACAAAGGGAATTTTCCCGATCAATATTTCAATGTATGTTGTAATCCGCTGAATAGAACTTCCCCGGGAAAGATTTGATGTTAGCTAGCGGTCTTTTCGCAAAATGAGAAGAAAATTTCCAGTCAATTTTGAGTTTATTTGAATGGTGTTGTTCTTGATATTAATTGTTCCCAATTTTAGTAGCTTATACCCATGAAAGGACTATTGTCTAGCTCTAATTTCTAGGACACCATCTGAGTGACACAGAGATGGAGATTCCTGAGAGCTGTAATCAGCTTACTTAGGTATGTTAGATTAATATTGATGAACTTACCGAGCTTGAAAGGTTACGTGAGATAAACTCAATTTGCTCGTGGTTTGAGAATAAAGAGGATATATCAATTTAATCAATTAGAGATCTCTCCTCAAGGTCTCGAAGAATGATCTTGATCCCGTGTTAGCATGATATCTAATCAAGGGAAAGAGTAAATCACATATCTTAAGGATGAGATTATCATTCTGGTTGTAGAGATATTGCAAATTTCGCCTCTGTCTGGAAGCAAGAAACTGAGTCATAAGAAATGGGTATGAAGTATTGGAAAAGAAAAATACCCAGATCTTATAGAGAAATTCTATTTACAAGTAATTGATTAAAATCATGTTTCAGGAATGAACATGAACCTGTACTTAGTGAAAAGTATGGTTAGAGGAGGAATCCAAACTATACTATCTTGTCTCTTGACAAATTCAGATTCTAACTCAGGGAAAAATAGAACGAGGTTAAGATGCGTGAATCGATTAATTTTCATTTAAAGAAAGGAATCCTAATGTTTACTTCAAGAAAGACTGGTTCAGCTTCTCAAAGTATTACTTGTGGATTTAACTTTTCCCTTTATATCGAATAGAGTAATTTAAATCATATTAGGTTACTAAATCTCTTCTCATCTAAACCTGCACGCTCAAATAGTGTAGAACTTGAGCAAATAAAGTAGTTGAAGTTTAAATCTCTTTCTTCAACTGTGGGGAACAATATCCGGACTTATAGGTCCACTTTATTACTTGTACCACCTGATGCACTTGCAGTTTTTAAGACCAAAGTAACATTCCAATTGAGTTTAGTGACAAAAACAACTCTTCTTATGCGCATACAATGTATATTTGGTCTTATCAAGTTTTTGATGCCATAAGTTTGAGATTTTAGTTAGTCTTTTTGGTAATAGTAGCCAAAATTTTGTACATAGCATTTGTCTTATCAAGTTTTTGGCGTCGTTTGTTTCGGGATTCTAGTTAGTCTTGCACGTGAGTTTAAATTTGTATATAGCATTCGGGTCTTATCAAGTTTTTGGAGCCGTTGCCAGGATAGAAAGAATTTAAAAATCAATATTCTGACAAAAGAGAGAAATGTTAATTTGGACATTTTTCTTTATTTTACAAAAATTTTAGAAAATAAACAAAAATAGTTTTAACAGCAGTGGCTAAATAAGCTACTGATCTTTTTGGAAGCTTAATGAATATATAATTTTTTTTATCACTGACTTTATTTGATCTCGTGTGTTTCCACTTTCAGGAAAATATTAAATGAACAGAAAATCAAAAGCACTCACGCTTTAGATACATAAATTTGAAAGAACTTGAAAACGAGAAAAGCTACTTCAGACGTACATGTAAGTACGGATAATCGTATAGAAGAAAGATTGCAGACTATTCTAGAAGAAGAAGAAGCAGAGAGACCACAGAGGCCTAACACAATGGAGGAATTTTGGAGGCCTATCATTCAAGAAGAGTACTCTGCAGTGAGGCAACCCCCTATTGAAGAAAACAATTTTGAGCTAAAGCCAGCTTTGATTACAATGGTTCAGCAACACCAGTTCACTAGCCACCCTTCCGAAGATCCAAATAAGCACTTGGGAAGATTTATGAGGATGGCAAACACCGTAAACCAATGAGTAAGACCTATGTAATCAAGTCAACCTTCCCATTCTCATTGAGATGCAGCAAACCATGGCTCGATCACTACTAAATGGACTGGAATACCTAGAAGAATCATGGAGGCATTCATGAGCAGATTTTTCCGCCACCGAGTTCGAGGAGAAACGCACGTAAGTTCAAGGGAGGATAAGAGTCTCTACACAACATGGGAGAGGTTCAAGAGATTGCTGAAGAGGTGCCCCATGCATAGGATAGATGTTACAACTTGATCGGAGTGACTCATGCATGCATTCAAGTACAAATTCTATGTGTTTTTATAGCTCAACTTGCATGATTCATATCTGCCATATTCACTAATATCACATTAACCCCCATACTATAATGTTTTATAGGACATGTCGATATTGGAATAAAAAGGAAGCCAACAATAGCATAAAAGAATCTACAAAGAAGCACAAAGTAGTGCAAAGAAGGAAGCCTCGAGTACGCAAAGAAGAAGACACTCCACACCCAAGGGGCGTAGCGGTCGCAAAGAAGGCAGAGGCCCTCGCGAACGAAACTGGAAGGCCAGCTTCTCTGATAGTTCGGGCACGCCGCTGGCCAAGCTCCTCACGCGTAGCACAATCTCCTTTTCCTAAATGAGAATATTAAAAGTTGAGGATTTCGCCACGATGGGCCGATTCGAGGTATAAAGAGGAAGCAATTTCGAGGCAAAGGAGGGGGATTAGAGGCAGACTGAAGACAAGGAGAGACGGATAGAGAGAGCTTGGCGGAGACGGATTCCGAGAGATCGCAAAGACAACTTCTTCTATATTTCTTTCCTTAATTCGTTTAATGCTGAAAATCTTTCAGTCTGTAAGGAAAATCACTATGAACTAACTTTTCTGTCTAGGGTTTTGTTAACCCTAACCGCGTCGTTATGGATTAATACTTTAATTGTGGTTTATTTAATATCGATATGAACTTCTATGGTTGTTTTATTCCTGAAGTTAATCACATGTTATTATTTGGCCAATTATGGCATGCTAATGCTAGGAGTCTGATATCAAGAGATGATGGTTCGTGGCGACACGGGTAAAGCAACTTCATCATCAGTGGAATAGAGATATCCTACATTTCAAGCGTAGCATTAGGTTTGTACATTCATGCATCTCGAAGTCAAGGTTAAAGGAGAGATGGGATGATAACCCCATCAGCTAGATAGGAAGCCTATATCTCGAGAGAGACAGCTTCAGAGGCAACTCGCAACATAAATCATATGGAATAATAAATAAACGCGACTATCTGTGTTAAACTCCATCGATGTAGTAGGCGAAGGCAAAACCCTGTTTTCTCTACTATTTTCTTAAATCTTGGAATTTTTAATATTAGGTTTTCTAAATCGGTTAGTTTAGCCATAATTCACTATAGGATAAGATCCAAATATTGTCTGGATCATCAAGTCAGTATTCAACACGCTTCTCTTTGAGGGAACGACACTTGACTAGCCACTACACTGCGTGAACTCAACGCGTATACTTGCGCGCATGGGTCTGCATTTTTACCAACTATTACATGCTCACTTTCAACCCGTCAAGTTTTTGCCACCGTTATCGGGGAGAAGTTTAGTAGTTATTATTGACAACCGTGCTATAGATCAGATTGATCAATTTTATTTTATTTAGTTCTTTTTTACTTATCATTTTTTTTTATTATTCTTCGTTTTAAGTATTGTGCCTTATTTCATCTGTATTGTGACTTGGTCTCGACTCCATACTTATGATTTCAGGAAAGCGATTAGTGTGCATGCAAAGACAAGATCGCAGGGAATTACTTCCATTCGATCCTGAACCAGAATGGACATTACATCGATTACATAGAGAAGCACGCACAACCCAATTTGAAATCATGCAGAATCAAGAGGATGAAGGACAGTTCCAAGAAAGGAATAAACCACAAGTGGATCGGAATGGACTGAATTATAGAGACTGCCACCCATCATTTGTACAAATTTGATAATCCGTATGTTACTCGAGAGATCGCTCACACTCTGGCAATGTTCGGCCACTATACAACGACCACCCATTCAAGCGAAAAAATTTGAACTGAAAGGATAACTCTGCAAATGCTCCACAATATACAATTTCATGGGTTGCCTAGTGAGAACTGGTCGCAATATCCGACTAAGTGACAAGGTTTGTGACACAATAACTATAATGGGGTAACAAAACAGCTCTCCCGATCGCGCCTGCTCCCACCGTCACTTAGCGACCAGCTACATTGGTTAACTAGCCAACCAATTGCATTCCATTACTCTCATGGAATGACTTAGTGTAGAACTTTCTAACCAAAATTTTCCTCTAATTCGCAAGTACTGCATAACCTAAAAGAAATAGAACACATTTAGACAATTTATGAGAACTCGTCGAACTCGGGAGAGATTTCATGAGTTAATGAGGAGATGCCCACATCACATCAATGTGGATGGTGTTCACACATTTTATAACGACGAAGATTCATTTAAGACAATCATTGATGCCTCAAGAGAGCCCTGTTAAAAAAAAAAAACTACAAATCAAGCTTATGAGATATTAGAAGATACAATCACTAATCCTAATCATGGCCTCGAGGATAGATCAAGACCTAGGAAGTCCTGAAGGAGTGCATACGTGTTCCAAGAATTTGGTAAACCATGTTGCACAATTAACTAACAAATACACCATGTATAAAGAAGGTGTCGGAATGGGATTCATAATAACTTTAGAGATCCATGAGTCTCTGGTGGAGGACAACACAAGACGGCTGGATCACAATGAGACAAATGATAGTAGAAAGCAAGAACAAAATATGTGAATTCAAGAGAATCAAGAATGTGCTAGTGGATAGTAATGGAGGTAATACATACTCAGTCGTGTACTGCAACCGTAATCGAACCGCTGCTAGCTGAGAGGTAAATTTAATCAATCGAGCAATCAAAACTATGTATCGGAGCAACAAACTGCATTAGTATGCCACCACTAAGCGAGCAAACAAACACCCGAGAAGAAAGTAGATTTGAAGCAGTTTCTTAACTCATATGATGACTTCCTATAGCACATTTATGAATGAGACGAAGGCCACATTCCAAATCTAAGCTCAACAAATTTATAAACCAATCCACCCAAAGAATGTAATCAAGGGGCCCAACTCCAAAAACTTGGAAGTTCAAATAGGCCAACATCTACATTGTCGGGATCGAGAGGTAACTTCGATCATTACCTAGCAAACTCAAAGGTAACCCAGATGAGAAGGTAATGAACATGTTAAAGTTGTCACGTTGAGAAGTGGCAGAGAATTAGTAGTACCAGGGCAGCCACCAGTGATAAGAGAGGTAGAAACTGAGGAAGTAACCCAAACCAGTCATAATGACAAGATAGAAAGGGAACAACCCTAGAAGAAAAAGTCTGAGGAAGAAGAAACTGAGGCTAAGGACCGACCGACCACAACTGAACCCACTGTCCTAATTCCGTACCCTCAACGCCTAAAGAAGAATAAATTAGACAAGCAATTCACTAAGTTTATGGAAGTGTTTAAGAAACTGCATATAAACATTCCAATTTGGTCAGATGTTTAGAATAGATGCCTAGTTATGTAAAATTCATGAAGGATATATCACAAAGAAAAGAAGACTATCGATTTCAGATGCTGAATCTCACTGAGGAATGCAATGCCATCCTTCAAAGGAAAACTACCACTTGTCAGTGACCGTGCGCTTTATCATTCCTGTACCATCGGGAACCCATCTTGAGAGGGCTTTGTGACTGAGCTAGTATAAACCTCATGTCGCTATCCATATCTGCATCGACCGAGATCAGTGAAGCTCGCCCCAACTACAATCACACTCCGCTTAGCGCATGTGTCAATAAAACATCCTAGGGGGTGATAGAAGACGCTCTAGTAAAGGTGGACAAGTTTATCTTCCCGGTAGATTTCATCATTCTAAAGTACCAGAAAAGATATGTTAAATGTTCCATAAATATCAGAATCTCTTTCAGCATCTGCAGAGCAATGATTGATATGCAAATGAGAGCTAAATTCGAGAGAGGGATGATGAGGTCAAGTTCAATGTGCTCTGGCGGCCGTGAGACACCCGGAAAAGAGTGATACATGCTTCATGATAGAGACCGTAGAGTGCTATAGTGTCTAGCCAAAGGGTCCCACTCGAATTCTTCGAGACCAGCCTAAGACAGCGAATCGTAAGAACTGGGAGAAGAGGTCAAAAGTATATGAAATGGATGGACTCCTTTCAACCTAATAGAAGGAAATACTACAAACCACTAGGTGAAATTGCTCAAACGTAGCTGCTACATCTCTTCAACAACCACTCCGCGGGAACAAAAGCCACTACCGAGCCATTCCTCGAGGTATGCTACTCTGGGGATGCTCACATTACTGATTATTCAAAGATCCCTTGATGCCAAAGAAAAGAAGATAAGTTATTGAGAGTACTTAGGGATCACAAGGATGCGCTTGGTTAGTCTCTGGCTAACTTAAAGGGAATTCGACCTTCTATGTGTATGCATTGAATTCTACTAGAAGATGGTCATAAGCCTTTCGTGGAAGCACAGAGGAGACTGAATCCAACCATGAAAGAAGTAGTCCGCAAGGAATTACTGAAGTGGCTGGATGCCAGGGTAATTTATCCTATTTCTGACAGTTCATGGGTGAGTTCAATATAGGTTTTGCCTAAAAATGGAGGAACAACAATGATAAAGACAGAGAATAATATACTGCTACCTTCTAGAATAGTCACAGGTTGGAGAATTTGCATTGACTATCATAAATTGAATAAAGTTACCCGAAAAGACCACTTTCCACTACCATTTTCTGGATCAGATGTTAGATAGGCTGGCAGGGCATGAATACTACTGTTTCTTGGATGGGTATTCCGGCTACAATCAAATCCCTATAGCCCCGGAGGATCAAGAGAAGACGACCTTCACTTGCCCTTATGGTACATTCGCATTTAGGCGAATGCCCTTTGGGTTGTGCAATGCACCGGACACATGTCAGCGCTATATGATGGCCATATTCTCAGATATGGTTGAAAAGACAATTGAGGTGTTCATGATGACTTTCAGCATTGGGAACTCCCTTTGACAATTGTCTGAAAAACCTGAGGTCGGTGCTTGTTAGATGTGAAGAGACCAATCTTGTGCTGAATTGAGAAAAGTGCCACTTTATGGTACAGGAAGGCATAGTACTTGGGCACCAGATTTCTACAAGAGGAATAGAGGTCGACAAAGCTAAGATTGAGGCAATAGAGAAACTACCTCCACCATCATCAATAAAGGGCATAAGAACCTTTAGACACTGTGGTTCTATAGGCGATTCATAAAAGATTTTCTCATTTGAAATTTCCCTGTCCAATTTGCCAGTTCAGGGACACCATTTGATTTCGATGAGGAGTGTGCAAGATTTTTTCAATCCTAAAAGATAATCGCATCGGGCCCCCATAAGCAGAAGACCGCATCGGGACCTCCTGTTTGAGCTAATGTGTAACGCCAATGACTATGCGATCGGAGCAGTGCTGGGGTAGAAAAGAGACAGAATATTCCAAGTGATTCACTATGTTAGTCGTACTTTGAATGATGCCCAGCTAAACTATGCCACCACAAGGAGCTATTGGCCATTTTTTTTGCCTTTGATAAATTTAGACCCTACTTGATTGGCAACAAGGTAATCGTGCATATCGACCACTCACAAATGGTATTAAGTACCTAATGACTAAAAAGGATGCAAAATCGACACTAATACGGTGGGTGCTCCTATTACAAGAATTCGACCTATAAATCAAGTGACAAGAGGACAGCAACCTAGTCGTTGCACCATCTATCACGATCGAAGGGCCTAATGAGGTACACGTTAATGATGATTTCATATGAGCAAATTTTTTTACAATTGAAGACACAAAGACCATTCCATGGTTTGCCGACTGCGTGAATTACTTTATGCGGCTGTTATCCCGCCCCGATTTAGCTACCATTAAGAAGAGGTTCTTTGCACATTTTGGGGGCCACTACTACTAGGAAGAGCCTATTTTGTACAAACATTGTGCGTAGATCAAGGTGATAAGGCTGCGGTGTACCGAAAATGAAATGGGTAGTATTCTAACTCACTCGCACACCTTTATCACGTGGGGGCACTTCGAGGCCGAGGATGTAAAGCAAAGAAAGGTACTACAATCGTGCTTCTACTTACCTAGCTTGTTCAAGGATGCGCGCCGTTTGTATCTACTCGCATAAGTGCCAAAGAATGGGTGGTATTTCCAAACATGATGAACCACCCATGCGCACGGTTCTAGAGGTTGAGTTATTTGACTTATGGGGGATGGACTTCACGAGTCCATTCCCCTCTTCATTCAGTAACTTGTATATTCTCCTTACTGTGGACTACGTCTCCAAATGGGTAGAGGTAATACCGACACGCACGAATGATGCCAGTGTGATAGTCAAGTTCCTTCGTAGCCACATATTTACACAGTTCGACACTCCACGAGCATTGATCACGGATGGTGGTACTCACTTCTGCAACAAGCTGGTTGATAAGGTCTTGCAAAAATATGGTGTGCAGCATCGAACTTCACTCGCCTACCACCCGCATGCAAATGGACAAGCTGAGGTGTGTGTCATAACTCCGAAACATAGTCCATTCTCGAGAAATGCAATTAATACTCAAGGAAAGATTAATAAAAAAGATTGACGATGCATTGGCATTACAGACAAGATTTAAACCTATGGTATGTCGCTATTCCAACTTAGTTTATGGGAAAGCCGCGGTCACAGTGGAATTAGTACATAGAGCATACCGACACCACAAAGCTTTTTGAACATGGATAGTATGCAACTTAGAGAAGTGGATGCTACAACCGAGCCGGTAATTAGGATGAATTCTCGCAAATGAGGCTACGAGAATGCCTCGACCTAGGTGCGAGAAGATTAAAAGCTGGCACGATAAGTATATTGTAAGGAAAGAGTTTGCCCTGGGCCGCTAAGTCCATTGTTCAATTCCTAGAATAAACTCTTCCTTGGTGTTGAAGTCAAAATGGTCAGGTCCATTCACAATGGTTCAAGTAGTTTCCTATGGAGGTGTTGAGATAATGCATCCAAAGAAGGGACAGTTCAAAGTCAATGCACAAAGATTGAAACCGTATTTTGGAGGAGAATTCCATGAAAGAAGACAGGACATCATCCTAAGCACACCTGGAGCAGGACAGTAAGGGTGCGAGAGGTCACCAACAGTTCAAATAGTTTGAGTAGTTTAATTGAAAATAATTACATCTTTACTCGTGGCTCAGCCGTAGGGCCGTCTCGGGATCCCGTGGTCCCCGACCTCTTACTGGTCGCTAATGAGCACTTGACCGACCGGGATTTTTCCTCCTTGTCTTCTATCTTTCTTTCATTTTCCTTTCTACTGCTCCACATTTAGAGCGATTCCATGATTTCAGAAATCACTGCGGCAAAATCGTGACATGGGCCCGAATGTGGTCGCCAGGCCATTTTCAAACTTACTAAAATTTCTCTTCTTCTTCGAATTTACTTAAATACATTTCCGGGAGTACTTGCTCAACCGTGAATTCTCTCACGTATTCATACACTTGGATTGCCTTTGTTCGAGATTATGAAACCTCACGATATTGCTTTAAACAGATGCGGTCTACATAAATAAGTTTCTTGAACTCATCCAAGAAGAACCTATGTAACTCTCTCTCGTGGTGCGGTCCCGGGTCACGGAACTCCACCCACTCGATAAGCCTTCATCCTCGCAATACAGGTCGCACAATCCATTCTCTTCACCGTGGCAATGCATTTGCACAAGCATTCGCCGCCTTTCGAACTCAATTCTTCGCATAGCCTGCCTTCATCATCTTTCTTCCTATAAAAGTCTATCGGCTCCAGACTCGCCATTCTTCAATGTATCGGTCGCTAAGGGCACTGCAATGGGTTGCCTAAATCTTTAGTGTCAGCCAACCTGCTGAGTGACACTCACAATACCTCCTATCATTTGTTCCGTTCATTCGCTGCGGAGCATACATGGCTTTTGTCCACCTACCGCTACCAGTGTGACTATCAGGATGATTTCCCGGGTCACCCTCGACTTTATGGGTACCTGAACTATCCATGCTTACCTATTAAAATCGATAAGATCCGCGTCAGAGTCATATTATCGTTTATATGCAAAAGCAATGCATGTCATAAACAATTTCGAAATCATTTACAAACAATTTCCAAATCACTTTGTAGAACCACCTAAACCTAGGGCTCGATACTAATAAAGCCGCGGGCGGTCCCGAATCTTGGCCCGACCCTATTCGCGAGTCCGAACCGAAACCCTGGGACGTTTCTGCTTTTATTCTTTTATCAAACCTTGAAGCCACCGGCTTTATTAAATTCTAGTTTTCAAAAATGTCGCTGACCCAAATCCCCGGCTCCGACTCGAATGATGGATCCGAACTGAGCCCTACATTCCGATGTTTCATTTATCTTATCAAAACATTTTATTAATTTGTTTAGTTGCGAAACGGTTTCATTTTTGGGCAAGCCCATAATCATTTACAAAATTCAAAGCAATTCGCAGGCTCCATAAACATTAAATCAAAATAGCATTTACAAAGAAAGGTATTATACTCTTTCAAATGGCTTATACAAAAATCAAGTTTCGTGGTTTAACCTTTGTTTACAAAATACCTCTGTTCAAAAGATGCTATATAAAAAATTACTATGAGTATACACTTATATGTCGTATCTTTCTATGACTGATACGCGCGATCTTGGCCCTTCTTTAATTATCGATATTTGCGATAGATAAAACTACATCAAGAATTTTCATGCTTATGGTTCGGCGCGCTCTATTCAAATATTCAAATTAACTCGATACGCATTTAACATTAACTATGTTCATTATATCAACATATGCTCATGCTATTCATTTCCGCATGCTTATAATATAAATCATTTACTATATCATATCATGCATTTTCACGTGTCAATTCATTTCATGAATCAATTCATGATTTTAAGCATATTCATAAAAATCCGCATTACACTCACAGCCAATGTTGGCTATTTCTGACTATTCAATTGATACCTCGGCGGATTCCGTTTGATGAATCCCCGCCTCATTAATATCTGCAATGTGGCGCAGACATTTAACAATTCTATCTTCCCATCATGACGGATTTGGTGCATCCCGGCACGCGATCACTTTATTCGTCTCCCATCATGCCGATGCCGCGCATCCCCGCACACGTGGTATCACCTGAAATGCCTTACGCCATCGCGATCGATGCCGGTTAGTGCATCCCCGCGGACATTTTTCAATGTCATACGCCATCGTGATCGACGTCGACAAGGCATCCCGCCGCTGACGCTGATACTGGGTGCCTTCATGATCGGATGCCGCTTTGGTGACCACGTACCCATTCGGTATATCATTCAGCCACAATTCGACGGATTCCGCTTTTGATGAATCCCGTCCTTTCATCATTCCCTTTTCATCTCTAGCTTTCAATTATCATGGTTTATGGTTCCCTTTTCGTATTATCTTTTCAAAGATATACTCAATCTACGTAATTATATCACATACTCATTCATGTACTCATTCATAGTTAATTGGTAAACTACCAAAATACTGGAATTAAGGATAGAGTCAGAGAATGTTCAAATTATCGATTCCGTTCTTTCTTTCGATATCTGGCCCTAGGTCGCCACATCTTTCACCCAAGACTCTAGTCAATTACAATTTCATCACTCTTAGTGATTAAACGAATTATCATACTAACGACATCGCCGAGGGGCGGCGAGGTAATTGTGACGCTTTTCACGAAAGTTCCAATCTTTTATTTGAACCTCTTAATCATTTAATAAGATTCCTATATTAATGGTGTGCGAATTTAGGTCAAATACACAAAACTACAATAACTGTCATTTTGGGCTCATATAATGAGACACCCCGAATATGTACCAGATATGTTTGTTGTAGTGTAATTCAGACACCTCAAACATGTACCGTACACTTTGCCTTCGTGGGGTGTACCGTACACTCTGCATACGTACTGCACACCTTCCGAAATTTGCCCGATTTTGCTATTTTCCCACTTCTCTTGATACCAATTCACTATACAACTTCTATAACTATAACACCTCAAGAATTATCATGAATCACTTAGAAACAACCCAAAATACTGTATTGGTGGTTTGAGCCTCATACCACAAAACCTAGGTAAAACCCATGAATTCATCTAAAGGTCCATCACCTTCGGTAAGATCATATACTTGATGATTCCATGTTTATTTTTCTACCATTTGGGTCACCATATTAACTTCAGTCATAAGGGTTTAGTGATTCTTCCACAAACTTCTAGACAAAGAAGAACACTTCCAAACCAGCCTTAGGAAATCAAAACACTTGATCCTAAGATTTAAATCATACTGGGTTTTGGTCTTCCTTTCTCCTTTCTCTTCTTCCTTCCTTGCTTCTCTCTTTCTTTCCTTCCTCACACGTTGTTAGGGGCAAATTGAGACCAAATTATGAATTTTGGTTTTATCTCCCTTTATACCCTATAATTCTCTTAATTTCAAAAGGTCCTTGATCATTTAAATATTGTAAATCAACTTATTTCTATTTCATTATGGCCCATTCTCACTCTTATGATTTTTATATCCCTATGGCAATTAAAATTTTATCCTTGTTCTAGTGCCAAAATTTCCGGTTCACTAAATTTACATTTCACACTTGTCAATTTGTCACCCTCCTGTAAAACTCAAGTTTGGCCTCAATTCATACCTAGAATATATAATAAAAATTATTATAAAAATTATAGGTATTTTTTTGGGCGTTACAACTCTCCCCACTTAATTAAATTTCATTCTCGAAATTTACCTTTAGTTAAACAGCTATGATGCTTCACTAAATGGACTCCTGGATGTGTCCTAATGCAAGAGGGTAAAGTAGTAGCCTCTATGCTTCAAGACAATCAAGCCACATGAAAAAGAACTACCCCACGCATGATTTAGAATCACTTGAATTGTATTTATGCTTGAAAATTTGGAGACATTATTTTTATGGAGAAAAGTGTTTCATTTACACTGAACATAAGAGTCTTAAGTATTTGCCCTCACAACGAGAGCTTAACTTGAGACAACGGAGGTGGATGGAATTGATAAAAGATTATGACTACGTGATTGATTATCACCCAGGAAAGGCCAATGGTAATGTATGCTTTGAGTAGAAAGACGTTGCAACGCTTCGAGCGCAAATGCCAAATTGTCATTATCGATCGATGGTACAAGAAGGGCGCACTGATACGTAGACCGAATTTGTTAATCGAGCGCGGAGGCACAAAAGAAAGATGAGAAAATTTATGCTATAATAGATCAGATTGGAGATGGTAGAGAAACTGAGTTCACAGTGAATGAAAATGGAGTGTTGTATTATAAGGATTGGGTTTATGTACCCGATGATGATGAATTGAGAAAAGTCATACTTGGAAGAGGTAATACAGCGGATCTTTTCGCTATCCATCCTTAAAGAGCACGCATGTATCAAGATTTGAAAATGTCATTCTCAGTGGTCCAATGAAAAGAGATGTATCGAATTTGTAAACAAGTGTCCGGTGTGTCAAAGAGCAAAGGCAGAGCATCGTCTTTCGGATTATTGCAAACTTAATGTAATACCGAGTGGAAATGGCAGACCTAATCACCATGGATTTTGTGGTCAGTTACCATTGACAGGAGAAAGCATGACCTCGCCTTGGGTCGTAGGGACCGATCGACCAAGCTCGCCACTTCCTACCAGCTGAGAACCCACTATTCGCTTGACAAGCAGCGTGTGAGTCAGACATATCAAGGAAATAGTCTCTAAGCACACTGACTCATCCATTATTTCTGCACTCGAGATTCAGGTTTACTTCGAGATTTTGGGGAAAAATTAAAAGAGGCCATGGCACTGATCAATTTAAGTGGGGAGAGTTGTAACACCCCAAAAATACCCTAGAATTTTATAATAATTTTGTTATATATTTCAGTATGAATCGAAAGCCAAACTGGGGTTTTTCTCCGGGAGAATTGACAAATTGACACCAGAAATGTAAAATTTAGTGAACCTAAATTTTGAAAAATTAACAAGGATAAAATTTTAATTGCCATAAGGGATATAAAAATCATAAAGGGAGTAGAGTTGGGCCATAATAGAAATAAAATAAGTTGATTTGCAATATTTAAATGATCAAGGACCTTTTTGAAATTAAGAGAATTGTAGGAGTATAAAAGAGGGAGATAAAACCAAAATTCATAATTTGGTCTCCAATTTGCCCTAGCAAAAACGTGTGAGAGGAAAAGAAGGGAGAAAACAAGAGGAAGAAGAGGAAGAAGAAGGAGAAGGAGAGGAAGACCAAAATCCAAGGTATGATTTCATCTTAGGATCAAGTGTGTTTTGATTTCCTAAGGCTTTGGTTTGGAGAATTGTTCCTCCTTTGTCTAGGGTTTTGTGGAAAGATCACACAAACCCTTAACTTGTTGAAGCAGTGTGGGTAAACCCCAAATGGTAGAAAATAAACACTGGAATCATCAAAATTATATGATGTTTAGAAGAATTGATGGACTCGTGAATTCAGGATTTTTACTTAGGGTTTTATGGTATGAGGCTCCAAACCACCAATACAAGTATTTTGGAGTTGTTTTAAGATGAATTCCATGATAATTCTTGAGGTGTTATGAATTATAGAAGTTGTATGAAGTGAATTGGTATCAAAAGTGGGAAAATAGCAAAAATCAAGTAAATTTCGAAGGTGTACTTCCAGACATACAGTGTACCCTACACCCCACTGCAGGCCAAAGTGTACGCAGACATGTCTGTGGTGTACCTAAGACACCCCACTGTAAGCAACATGTACCGGTACATGTCCCGAGGTGTACCTGTACATGTGAGCCCAAAATGACCAGATTGTGTAGTTTTTTGTATTTAAGCCTAAATTCATACAATTATTAATATAGGAACCTTATTAATGATTAAGAGAGGTTCAAATAAGATTGGAACTTGACGAAAAACGTATCACTCCCAGCCGATGGCCTCGAGTCGTAGGGTGACCTCGCCATGACAAGTAGGCGCTTGAAAGGCTCCAAACTTCCCATTTAAGAACTGTGTCGACTCTACATCTCTTCAAAACCAACTAGATTGATAAGGCAATCATCACCCATTCCTACTAATGCAGAAGTCATCCATGAAGATCTCTAATTGATCACTCCATCATGTCAAAGAATATCACCATCATGCATCGTTAATGCTATATACTGTACAATCCAAATGGCATCCTCCTCTAAATGTGAAGGTTGTTAGAGAAGTGCTCTTAAAGGAAATTTCTTAGCACTTTTTAAAAGTACATTACATATTGTTTAATATGGGCAGTTTCTTCTAATAATTTGATATTCATATGTTGAATTGATATAGATCTTTAATCAACTGTCGAAGTCCATGATACATAACATAGCATGAAGGAAATCATGATGGGATCATTATAATAAGATTCCTTTCATGTACAATTATGTTTGTATCTAAATTTTCCCTAGTCATAGGATCAACGAGACTAGACATTGTTGATTCGAACAAACTAGCACATGTCATATTCCTTAATTGGATCAAGCAATGGATCTTATAAATTGTGATCATGAGATGATTAGAGTTGACATGTGGATGCTTGCTAAGAGAAAGGCTATACATCAAGACTGGCCATGAGACAATCATACGGATTATCTATTTGGGAGTGTATATGATTTGGTTTCATCATAGTAACAATGGTGTACATGTATCCTTAGACTTTAGGTGCTTAAGAATATCTTGGATGTTGATTCTGTACTTTGACCTCGATCCATGTTGCCACTTGGAGGTCTCTCTTTGGATGATAGCCGGCAGCTTGAGGCGTTCAAAGGTAATCGAAAGTAACCAACAAAGGATTCAACACTCCCAAATGAAGGGAGAGATACCTATGGCCTCTTGTTAGGATCTGTCAAAAATATCTTAACATAGTGGAAATGCCATGAAGAGTGTCTTCAAGCATAATCGATGTGAGTAATGAGTTTGGCTGACAAGTTCTAATATCACTTAGGTTAGATGGGGCATACCATTCAATGAGCTACACTTTGTCCATGCTCTTAACCGAGTGGGGTATAGATTGGTGAAAGGACAAATTGCATGGTATTTGTATATGGAAGGGTTTGTAGTCAAACCATTGACTCTCCGATCAATTAGGGGTCATAATGTGTTACTAGATACCGCTCATGACTTGCTTGATTCAATAATTGAATCAAGTGGCCAACATAACCGGGAACCTAATGGGTCACATACTTAGAAAAGTGTATAGCTTATATGAAACGAATTTGGATGTGATCCAAATATGAGGGAGATCAATCTCAAGAATGGAATGTCATGGGATTAGTGGAACTCGCCCAAAGGCCCTTACTAAGTCGGATAGCGTGCTCGGGCTTGTTTCTTTCGATTAAGGCCCGTGAAGGAACACGCTGAGTAGTGTATGTGGATTTGTGTAATCTATTATCCTTGAAGTGAAGGGCACTTTAGACATTCGTGGAGCTAGGGTTTTCAAGATCTTGGAAAACCCTAACTAGACCTAGCCATTTGTTCACTTTTCTCTTGAAAGTGTTCAAGAGATTTTGAGAGGGTGTTCTTCAAGAACTTCTCTTTGTGAGACCGGGTTTTGGCTTCCTCTCGACGAGACTTGGCTAGCACCGACTTTTCCAGACCGGTGGCCTCGAGGTTATCAACTCCACTCTTCGTGTGGATACCGTTAGAGACGAACCTAGGACTTGGTTCGCTTCGGTCTTCGCTGCCCGACTAGTAGATCGGTTTTTGAAACCGACACAAGGTAATCCCGCACCCTTCTCTATGGTTTTGAACAGGAATTGAGGCCCTAAGGGATCCTTGGGAGGGTTTTGTTAAGACTTTTTTTGTTTTCCGCTACTTTTGGCATGAGATGCCACCCTCAAAACCTTGCAAAGGTACCATATGGACAAGTGAATGTTGTCTTCTCTTAGTCCTCAAGAGCAATAACAATAAGGTTCAGAATTCAGAATATCCATCTAAGAAACAAATGAACTCATGTCCTACCAACCTATCCAACATCTTATCAATGAATGGCAAAGGAAAGTGATCATTCCTTATGACTTTGTTTAGCTTCCTATAATCAATACATATCTCCGTACCACTTTAACACGTTTTGTGGGGACTCAATTCATTGTTCTATTTTTAATCACCATCATCCCACCTTTCTTTGCTACCACTGACTAGACTCACCCAAGAACTTTCAAATAAAATAACTCCTTGAATCAAGCCATTTTAAGACTTCTTTCGTGATCAATTTCCTTCATAGTTGAAGTTGGAGTCATCTGGGCTTCAACTCGGTGGCTTAATGTCATCCTCTCTAAGAGTATGCACCATGCACAAGGATGGGGCCTAATCCCCTTTATATCTGACAAAGACCATCCAATTGCTTCCTTGTGCTCTCTAAGCACTCTCAACAATTTCTCCTCTTCAACTTGAGAAAGAGTTGAGGGGATAATGACTGGAAAAGTAAAAAAAGCACCAAGATAAGCATATCTAAGGTGGGTAGGAAGCTGCTTCTCTTTAAGAACTGGAGGCTTCTCAATGAAAGGAATGGGACGGGTAAAACTAGATCCTAAGCTCTCAAAATACTTTCTGCTTATCCGAGAGTCTATCCACATCACTTAAGCCTTTGCTTCATCATCAAACTCGTAAGAGTTCCACACAAGGCTAGTCTCCAAAGGATCAATGTGACCCTTGTGGCTAGACACTATAGACTCAACAATGTCCACTCTAAAATAATTGTCACTCTCTGTCGGATGCTTCATGGCTTTAAACACATTGAATGTCACCTCTTCATCTTGAACTCTCAATCTGAGTTCTCATTTATGTACATCAATAAGGGCCCAACCAATAGCTAAGAAGTGCCTTCCAAGTATGATAGGCACTTCCTTGTCCTCTTCCATGTCAAGGAATATGAAGTCCATTAGAAAGATTAATTTGTCGACTTTCACTAGCACGTCCTCAATAATACCCGAAGGACAAGTGAGAGATCTATCCGCCAATTAAAGAGTGATAGTTGTAGGATTAGCCTTTCCTAAGCCAAGCTTCCTAAAAATAAACAAAAGCATTAGGTTAATACTAACACCAAGATCACATAAAGCTTTTTCAAAAATTGAATTTCCAATTGAACAAGGTATAGTAAAACTCCCTGGATCCTTTAGCTTTTGGAGGCAATTTCCTTTGCAGGATAGCACTACACTCCTCGGAAAGAGCAACGGTCTCTTAGTCAATTAGCTTCCTTTTGTTGGCAAGGATGTATTTCATGAATTTGACATAAGAAGACATTTGCTCCAATGCATCGCGGAATGGAATATTAATGTGAGCCGAAAATCTCCATGAACTTGTCAAATTGATTGTCCAATTTATTCTTCTCTTCAATCTTCGAGATATGGACACTAGAAGACTTCCCTTTGAAGAAGCTTCTACTTCCACTTAGCTCTTTTAACAATCTTAATTTGTCTACAACTTTTCAGCTTCGTCTTCAAGTTTTTCAAAGACTATTTTCAACCTTATCAGTTCTCTAAGGAATTTTCAATATTTTCCTTTAATTTGTCGTCATCATTTTCTTGGACTGATTCTTCCACTATTTTGCCACTTCTAAGAGTAACAGCTTTGCAATGCTCCTTGCCATCTCTTCTAGGATTCATTTCCAAGGTGCTAGGAAAGTTTCCTTGTTGCCTCTCATTGAACATGGTTGTCATTTGACCCATTTATTTCCAAATTTCTAAGTTTAATGGGCTTGATTTGTGGTAGAGGTTCTTATCTCATTAACAAATTGAGCTTACACTCTGCTCAATGCCATTTGGAATTTGTTCAACTACTCATGGTCTCCTCCAAACTTGCTTTCTTCGAGGTGGAGGTTTAGCTGTTCCACCATATGCATTTTAATTCGATTGTTTCTCCTGGGTAGAGGTTAGGTGATTCCTCCAACCTGGATTGAAGTTGTCTGAATATAGGTTGAATTGGGGTTGAGAAAATTTACCCAAATATTGAGCTTGTTCCACACTCATTTGATCGAAAGAATTTCCCACTTGACATTTTGTACTAAGATGAGGCCCATTGCAAAAATCACACGAAGGAGGGCATGCTTAGATCACATTTGGTTGCTTGGACATTTTGACAGGCAGATTGGAGTTGCTTTGTCATGAACTCTAGCTAGTTTCTTTTAAGCTACCCTTTCACTTGGCCATTTGCAATTGTTCAATGCCATATTCTCCAACAATTGGTAGGCCTCATTCACACTCTTACTCAACAAGGCACCTCCAACTGAAGTGTCTAAGAGAGTTCTCGTAGTCCCAATCAAACCATTGTAGAATTGATGCACTTGCATCCACTTTACCAATCCATGGTGGGGACATTTTCTAAGGAGATCTTTATATTGGTCCCACGCCTCATAGAAAGTCTCTCCTCAAATTTAGGCAAACACATCTCAATTCCTCATTTTTTCCGCTATAGATGGAAGAACTCCTGAAAGGAACTTCAGGCACCAAATCATCCCTAAGTAATGATGGAGTCAAGAGGCTCTAAGTTTAGCCAATGTTTCGCCTTTGTCTTTTTAATGAAAATGGGAATGGTCTTAGGTGGATCTCATCATCGCTCACTCCATTATACTTCACTATATCACATACTTCTAAGAAATTAGAAATATGTGTGTTTGGATCTTCATTTAGCAATCCCATGAACTAAATGTTTTGAATTAGTTGCAAAGGATAGGCTTGATTTCGAAGTTGTTAGCTTATATAGTTGATCGCCTTATCATCGGTGGGATGCCAATAGGAGGAAGAGCATAATCCCTCAAGGCTTTTGTAGATTGAATTTCTACCTCTTCTTCTTCTCTATAACTTTCCACATTCTCCATTGATTGATGTCTAATTCAGTGCTGTGCCTTCCTTGTCCTTTTCAGAGTTGTTCAATGTTTTTTCTAATTCGTCCAAAGGTACACATTTTTGTCACCAAATTTGATAAATAAAATGGTACCTGGAAAAATCAAACGATGAAGAGAAGAAAATAGGTATCAAAGACTAGAATATAAGAAAGAAAACAAAATATTCGAAGTAAGGAGAAAACTCCAGTATCAATATTAGTTATAAAAAACAATTTAATTCCCCAACAATGACGCCAAAACTTGTTAAATTCCAAACATGATATGCAAAAATGGGACACCAGATAAGCGTAGCGTACGATCGCTTAACAATTAATACAATGGAATATGAGTGTCAAAACCCATAGGAAAATAGTTTGTTAAGTACCTAAATTGGGAAATTTCTCCTTTATCCGAATTATGTTTTAGCAAAAATTGGATCTAACTATATGAGAATAACTCTGAATTAAAATCTAAACAGCAGTGAGAATGAAGAAAATATATGAATGAACTAGGAATCGACATTAATCTTCCCTTAATTATACATATGGAATTCTTGCAAATGGAGAGCCTCACTAAAGTATTTATGAATCTCTCTCGATAATCCATAATCTACTCCTAAGATCTAGGCATATCAGATATCTACTCAACCCTATGACTCAAGGAGTGCACTAAACCCTAGAAATCCATAATCACCAAATAAAACCGATTAATATTTCTAGTCTATGGAGGATTATGTTATTTCACCTAAGTCTAACCTATTACTCTCTTTTTAAGTCTTGCAACAGGTCACAAATCATATTGATTGTGATCAATTATCAATAAGCATGAAGAACAAGATGAGATAATAAGAAAATAACATTACATATAAATAAATTATGAAAATCAACAATTAATTACAAGATTAATGTGCAATCTACACCAAAACCGACCACAAAATTAGAACATCACAAGGAGAGGAGATAACATAACATGGACTAAAAACATAAAGAGGGTAAGAGAAACTCTAATGATGTGACAATCTTCAATTCTTCCTCTTCTTCCTCTTCAAATCTTCAAGTCTTCTATGATCTTCAAAATTCCCCTTGTCACACTCCCTAAGAACTCTATCCAAATTAGGCATTTTCTATTTATACCACACAGTTTCCATCTTTGCACAATGTGGGCTTTAGGCAATCATTGGGTCATCGGCCATGTCGCGACATTTAGACATCACATCGCGACGTGGAGGCTCATTCTTTAGCAGTTATGTAGGCCATGTTGTGAAGTTTGGACGCCACGTCGTGACTTGAGGGCTCATTTTTCAACAAATTTATGCACTACGTCGCGACGCTGACTTTATCTTTCCGAAGCACCCGCTAAATCAAGGACACTGGGACACCCGATAAAGGTGTGAATCATATTAACATTTATAGCGTGTTTCTCAGGTGTTTATGTAACCTAAATGCTAGATTCACACCCTTATGCAAAAATATTACACTAACCCCTCATTTGTGTGAGTTTTGCAGGTATTGAAAGTAAAGCAAGCAAAGAAGAGCGCAAAAAGAGTAAGAAAGCATAACCTGCACCAGAGGTGCTGCTTCGCCAAGGCGAAGGGATCGATGGTTAAGGCGAAGAGATGCTTCATGGTGAAGCAGCCAAGGCTAAGAGAGAGCTTCACTGAGGTGAAGCTAAAGATCAAGAAATTAAGAGTCTCCGAAGTTCGCTAAGGCGGCAAACCTTCGCAGTGGCAGTGGGGAACATCTTGCAAACCAAGAGCTTCGGGTTCGCCAAGGCGAAGCAGACCTTCATTGAGGCGAAGAAAACCTTCGCCAAGGTGAAGGCCTTTGCCAAGGTGAAGCATACCTTCACTGAGGCAAAGGAAGATCATCTTGATTATTGACACATGTCTTCGTCAAGGCGAAGGACACTTGGCCAAGGCAAAGGATGTCGAGTTGAGACAAAAATGCCCTCATTCTCAACAGTTTTGGTCATTTTCCATATGCTATAAATACTCACTTGTAACAATTCTAAAACCATCTTGGAGAGAGCTTGGAGGCTTGCACATATCCCGTCTTCTTGGGTTTCTCTCTAAGCTCTCAATTCTAGGGTTTGTAAATTTTCTTAGATATTTTAGCTTGTTTTTGGAGCTAAGTTGTAAGATCCAACTCGCAGAGGACTTCAGAGTGCTTGTTCGGCTTCGAGGACTTCCATTTCATATTTGTTTTGTATCACTAAACCCTTATCTCTCTCTTAATCTTTTAGATTTATGTTTGCTATAAACATGATTTTGTTGGGTTTTAAGGTTGCTATGAGTGGCTAGATCCTCTTCTAGGTTGGTTGTTGACATCAGTGTTTGGCTTATGTATTATATTGAATGATTTTGTGAATGTGATCTTGTGTTGAGGTTTTATGATGTGTTTTTATGAATTCTTAGGTTTTATTCAATTGTTACATACTAGGTAGTGAAATTGAGACCTAGAGCTCAAAGGGTTTCCATGGTGACAATTGGAAGTATGCCCTTGGGATATTTTTTTTTTTTCATCCCTTAATATTGTGTAATTGATAAAATCAACTTAACTTAATCAAAAAAATCTAGGAAATTAGGGAAAGCCTAAGACTAGATGGATTTTATTAGAGCAGATGAAAATATCCGATATATCCGTCGATATATCTCCGATATTCCGATATCGGTGATGTTCAACACTATATCGGTGATGACCGATATATCACCGATATATCGGTTTTGGACCGATATATCATGAAAATATCAAGTATGTGGTACACGCGTCTGTTAGTTTAATTTTTCGGTAAAATATCGGGATATATCGGGATATATCGAGGATATATCAGGATATATTAGGATATATCATAGATATATTTAAATTGTCAGATTTGAAATCCTAACTTGATCCAACGGTTATGGATTGATCAAACTAGTTTAATTTCCGATATATCGATATTCATGTAAAAATATCCACCGATATATCCGATATATCCGTAAAATCCAAGTACCGATATATCCGCCGAAACCGATATTTTCATCCTTGATTAGGAGGGACATCATCTAACCTTATGTGATGATCGTATGGACTGAAAGGTAATCGATCTGAACATAACCCAGGAAATTCCATTGCATTAACCGAGAGGTGACCAATGGAAATTCCCAAGGACTAATTTACCTTAGAAAAAGTAACACATTGTTTGACCTAGATGGACCGAAAGGAGAATAGGGATTAGGTGTGAGAAATTGAGGTGAGACTCAAAGGAGAGAACCTCATGCAGGGTTCCTTAGGTAAATACAAGAGTATATTCTCTTAATTAGCACTTAATGAATATAAGTCATAAATGCACCAATGGAAACAACCGGCCCTAGTGTTATTCCTTAAAGTTTTTCTTACAACTTAATCCAACTATTTGCTAATCTTTTAGAGTAGATTTTTAGTTTAACTTAGTTTCATTTTTTAGTTAACAATCAATCACAACCAGTTTAATTCACTTAAATATTAAAATTTAGGCAAATGAGAGGTACTTAATTCCATTTAGTTTCATTTCTTCCCTATGGGTTTAACATACAAGGTTTTTAATTTGAAAGCCACTATATTACTTGTGATCCGTGCACTTGCGAATTAGGTTGCTTTTAACCACACTTTTATATAAACAAAAACAACCGAACAACACCACGTCATGACGTGAGATTGAATTTCTGCCTTGGTATGCCTTTTTACTTCTTTTTGTCTCAAAATGCCCTTTTTAACTATATAACCTCGAATTAGACCCTTCAAATGCAAATGGGAACCAAATTGGTGTAAGAAACTTATTTAAATGATGAAACATAACTGAAAATAACTAAGAACCCAAGTTTGTAATGAGTATATTGAATACTCATCGCAGTTTAGCCCCGATTCATATGTCAAAATTTGTCCTTGAACTACTGATAGTTGAAATCTGTTCAAGTGAAGTTATAAGTATGCTTTGTGGTTGCAATGTAGTCCAATCTTCCACATCATAAATTTTCCCTTGAACCATTGACTTTTGAAATCCGTTTAAGAGAAGCTCCATTGGTTGGAATATCTGTGGAAGTTCTGTCTAAGGAGATTTGTATTTTTCCACCATTTGGACAATCCAAATTCCTTCCTAGAAATTTGGTTCACAAAGAAGGTTGGTTCTTAAGTAGGACTGTGGTGGTCAATTCAATCTTTCCAATGAAATATCCAGTATCTGTAAGTGGTTGCATTAAAATGGAAAATGGGAAATAAATGGTAAGTGAATGTGAAAATAAGGAGACTATTAAGCTTTAAGTGAGAAAAATGGAAAATGGGATTTAATGAACAAGCCAAACATGGCCTTAGAGTGAAAACATAACTTAAGGCATATTTGGTCTTAGAATGGCCATTGTGCAAAAACGTTGTTGGAGGCAAGAGAGAGAGAAAGCTAGGGTTTTTGCAAGAAGAAGTGATTTTGGTGGGAGATCATCCCCATTCCTTGCTTCTAAGTGATCAAGCATCTTGGGTGAAGAAGATTCAAAGGTATTTAAGGTAAGAACCAAACCCTAGATTTCTTTAAAATGATAAGCCTGGTTAGAAACCCTAATCCATCCATGGGTTTTGCCTATGGTTGGTTTAGGATGACATAGGATGTTACCGGGAGTGATTTCCATGATTTGTTTTGAGTTTTGAGGATTTGGATAAAAAATCGCAAAAGTGAAATCGAAAAATCTGGGCAAAATACCCTACGCCGCAACGCAGAAACCCATACCGCAGCCTTAGATCTACACCGCAGCCGCGGATGCCTCGGGTCATGGGTGCAAGGCCGAGGGCCAAAATGGCACCCCTCGAGTACGCCACGGCGTAGCTTTGTTACGTCGCGGCGAAGGCCTACGCCGTAGCGTAGCTACTGTTCACAGTGAATAAATTCCGGATTTTTGTTTCCAAACACCTCATATTAGTACACCGATAGTTTAAAGACCTTAATAAATTATTAATGGGGGTTCAACTAAGGATAAAACTAAGGAAAACGCATTCGCACTTCGCTCGCCGGTGATATTCATTTAGTGCGATTAATTACCAACCACTAAGAGTGGAGAATTTGTATTTGACTAGGTGCAGGTGAAGACGACAACCTAACCTAGGACTGGTAGCGAAAGAGACAAGGGATCGATAAATTAGTATGTTATGTTCTCTGTGACTCAATTCCCATTTCAAATTCTATTTGTGAAATATATATATATATATATATATATATATTGATTTGAATTATTAGTATTCGAAATGTTGTCAAATATCTGCATGTGTGCGTGTATTTGAACTATAAGTGAATTCTATCGCATGTGAGTAAATTGATTTGAAATGTATTATCGAAGGATCAATATGGGATTGATTCACCAACTGAGTCCGTCATGAAGGTAACCGTATTTGTTCAATGTGAAATCACATTACTACTAAATGACAAACAAGACAGGATTCACCAACTAAATCTGTCGTGAATGTCGACTTCTATAGTCATATGTGAGATTGTAATATTGAATATGAAATCACATTATTACTGAATGACAAACAGGACAGGATTCACCAACTGAATCTGTCGTGAATGTACACTCTATAGTCATATGTGAAATCGCAAACCGAAAAGCGAAAATTGATATTAAAGAGTGTATTTGTATCAGTATCTTTTACATTACACGTAGACATTATATAAAGGCATTATTTTGATAAATGCATGATTTGTATTGAACCGAAATGGAATAGAGAATTGTATAGAATCACTAAGCATGAAAAAATGCTTAACGATTGCTTTATCAACGACAAGTACCAAGTGATGATGCTGATTGAAAAGCGGACCCAAGGTCAAGGAGCTCAGAGTCATTCAAAAAGTTCACGAAGTATGCTCCGTCACATGCATCCTCACCATTTTTAAGCATGACATTGTTTTGTAAACAAAAATATTTCAACTCCGAAATTATTTTTATACCTATATCTGAATATGATTTTAGATATTATGTTGTAAACAGAATAAAATGCCATTTTTGGTTAAATGCATATTTTGTAAAGGAATTGCATTGAATTTGTAAATGTTTATGGGCTTGCCCCAAATTAAAATCACTTCCGCAAAGATTTGAGAACGAAAACGCTTATATTAATTAAATGTATTTGATAAATGGATTTGATAAAGGCTTCGCTGCCAGCATCCCTCGGGTTTCGTCAACTGGCCAACCGGAAGGCCGGGCTCGGGGGTCGCTATAGGCATTAGAAGAAAGATTGTCCTGGGTTGAAAAGACATAGCATGTGCGTGCCTATTTTTGCGTGTTATGGAGCCGTGGGTGGTGATTTTGGAGTTCGTTTAGTCAGTCATCAAACCATTGCTAGTTTTGATGAATGGATTTCAATACTGGTCAGATCATCATATGTGTCCATATAAGGAATGGTTCTTCAATTTTGAAGAAGTTGATGGTGGAATTGTTTATATGGGTAGTGGTGATGTTAGCTATATCATTAGGATGAGTTCGATCCAGTTGGGGAATCATGATGGATCAACTAGAGTTTTGATAGATGTTCGGTATGTACCGAAGTTGAAAAAAAAATCATCTCTTTAGGGGCCCTAGAATCTAAAGGCCTTGTTGTGATTATTCGAGATGGAGTTCTAAAAGTTATTTCAAGCGCTCTTTTGGTTATAAAAGGCATAAGAAGAAATAACTTCTATTACTATAATGGTAGTACAGTGATTAAAGTAGTGACCACAATTTCTGGTAGTGATGAAGATTTAGAGATTACTAGTTTGTGTCATAGACGTTTGGGGCATGCAGTGGGAGTAGTGAGCATGAATATGCATTATCCTAGTAAAGGACATTGGAAGGCAATTAAATGGATTCTACGGTACCTATTGAAAATTGTAGATGTTGGCTTAGTCTTTGCTATGATGATATATGTGACCAAGATCATGGGTTTAGCTTGATTTAGGATTATGTTGGTGACTTGATAAATAAAGTACGACAACCATTATGTGTTTACCTTACAAAGAGCACTAGTGTTGAAGTCTACTTACACCCATAATTGCTTTGTCTAATACTCGACGCAGTGCATATGACATTGATCGAGGGCTATAAAGGAGGCCATTTGCCTGGAGGACTACCGTATGAATTAGGGGTTGGTTAGAAGCAAATATCTATTTATTATGACAGTTAGAGTGCTATTTGTTTAGCAAAGAATCTAGTGTTCCATGTTCATATGAAGCATATTGATGTTCATTATCAGTTTGTGCAAGAGATTACTAGTGAAGGACGAATCTTACTTTAGAAGATAGGGATTGTCGAGAATCCCGTAGATTTTTTTACTAAGGCGGTGATAGAGATCAAGTTCAATCATTGTTTGGACTTTATCAACATTGCGAAAGTTTGATTGCATTGTTGAGTGCATTTGGAGGTGTTGCAACTTTTGTCAAAAAATAAAAGTTTCGAAGTAGGATTGGCATATTCGTCAAGGTGGAGATTTGTTATATTTTGTCTCATTTTGCATTCACATTAAGTTAAAAGGGATTTGTTACACCCTAGCCTATAAAAGGGCATTTGATACTGTAATATTTACACCTTCTTTCCCCATCTACTTTGCAAGATTTGCAAGATTGCCCACCCCTTTTGATATTTAATTTTTCGCCTTTAATTTCTTAGAAAATTGATTCGTAACCCCAGCCAGAATTATCTTGACAGGCGCAGTTGTCTCGTTAGCGCCCGAGGACATAAGTATTTATATCAAACCTCATTATAGTCTTGTGTTCTCTTTCTTTTCCATCAGAGCTATTCTAGTTATTTGCATTATTTGGTGGATTGGCACAATGTGTTAGTGACCTTGTGGAATATATGGAATTATAATTATTCTATTTAGTACTTAGTAAAAATTTTAAAGCTTATGGAATTATACTGGGGCCTCTATCCAATGTAGAAAGCGCTAACCTATAAGTTTATTCTCTTGATTTAATGAATCTTCCTTGACATATGCCTTTCTTGTTAGCTTTATTTAATGTCAATCTTTGATTAATACTAAATTCAACTGCGAAAGGAACCTGATTTGGGTTCCTTTATAGCGATATTATTAGTTGAGAAATAATTCAACCTAGTCATTAAATAAGTAGATTTAGTTGAGATTAAGTTCCTTTGTATGTGTACAAGTAGATTTATTGTGATTGTCTTTGAATCTCTCGGTAAAATAAGAGATTTATTCGGCGCTTAAATATGTCACGTATTTGTAAAGATAAACCCAAATGACATAAAAAGAGAAGTAATAAGGAAAGAGGGTCCATTTGTGTTTTTTTTTTTTTTTTTTTTTTTTTTTCTGTTATAAATTTGATCATTCTAAGGAATTCTAATAGGAATGTCTTAACTTTCAGATAGCCAACAAAGAAAGAAAAGAAAGAAAACAGATCAAACTCAATGAAATCAACAACTTACATATTGAAGATCAATTTCATAATAAGTATCCTTCTTGGACTATAATGTGTATTCTATTACTAGAAAGAGACTCTTAGTCATCTTTTTTATTTTCTTATATTTTTCTCTCTAGATGCTCTAAGCAGCATTATACGATTGGCTATTCTTATTCAAATACCTTTCTACATTCTTTCTTATCAATTTTTCTTAATAAAGTGGTTCTTCTACACAAATATGGGTTTTTAATTTATTTTTCGTGTTTTCATCGTCGTCTTGTTACAATGTATGGTTTATGTCATCTTGGTATATCAGTTTGTTTTCATCGTCTTATTAGAGCATTTACTTATGTGTGGGTGATTCAAAATAGCTATTCAGATCGACAAAGACAACAAATCAAATCATGTTTCATCAATGATGCAGAACTGGAAGCTCATGTACTCTAATTATTATAATTTTATCAAATGTCCTGATTTTGCCGATTCATACATATTAACCTCGAATGTTGTTTCTTTTTTTAAAGTTTTTAATGAATTTGATTATGTGTTTCTATCGAATGTATTATTAATTTGAATCAATAAAATTATATTTCTTTTCAAAAAAAAAATTTCATATCACATTTTACGAATTTGTAGTGGAAGTTAAAACAACAAAATATTTTTATGAATTTGTGAAGCATAGTTCTTGTACTATACTTTTCCTTTTCTTTTAAATAAGCAGGCACCTTTTATTGGTCATTTGATTATTATTATTATTTTATTTTATTTTATTTTTTGAAAGGAAAATCCATTAACAAACTGAGAGGAAGGTACAAAACAATAATAGGTACAACACAAGCTGCCTGGCTTACAATGAGGGGAATTTGATTATTTTTTATAAGAACCTCAACTTGGCCCTTAACTTTGTTTTAAACTCTTAAGATGTCTAGGCCTAGCTTGGGCTTTTGGTGTTTATTCGACTTGGGCTTGAGCTTTAACATATTGAGTTCAACTTGAACTTGGTCTGTCTTCAAACTGATCCTGGCTTTGCCATGTTAGGCCCAGCTGAACATCAACTTCTTTGATTTGGACTTAAAAGGTTGCTGCTTTTGACCCAGCTTGAATTTTGATTTACCTTCCTCATTGGTCATGTTTGGTTTCTGAGTAAATAACATGTAAAATATAAAAAGAAAAAAATAGGAAGAAAAAATAAAATAGAGTTTAATCTTCATGTTACTACTTCAAACAAATTTTATTTATTTTAACTGACTAATTCTTTTCAAAAATATAAAGATTAAATAATTTAAGAATTTATAAGTTTCTATGTAATTTATTTATACTTATTTAATAATTTTTTATTAAACATTAAAATATTATAAAATAATTTTTCTTATCAATTTTTATTTCCTAAATACTTTTCAAGAACTAAACACGACTTAAGACCTCAAATTTGCCTTCAAATTTCCATATCTTTAAAGGCTTTGAAGGGACCCCTTTGTAGTCTCCCTCGAGTCTCCGAGAACCAACGGATCATTTCCAGATCTACTAATTAACAAATAACCCGAGAAAGCACCCGCAAATAAAATCACCGAAGACGACGGTGATCCGTCGCTCCGATGACAGTTAGCTTTTCTGGGAGACTCCAAGAGTTAGAAAACCTGCTCCTCCTATTAGGAAGACCTTTATTCGCCAGGATTTGTCTCCTTTACAGGAAGATAGGAGATCCAACTTTCCGAAAGACGGACGATTTCTTCCCCTAATGGTGAAGTAGTCTTATTCGGAAATGATTTGTTTCCTCAGGTATAACCGTTTCAGATACTTTGATACACGGGAATACTCTCCCTTATTTCTGCCTGAGGCGACTTAAGCCGCTCATGAATGAATTTATGTTTGTAAGATAGAAACTCCGGCCGCAACTTTGCCCTCGAGAATTGCCGCCGGAAATCTCCAAGGCTGAGTTAAACTGAGCCGGTCCGGCTATGAAATCCCCAAGCGCCCGGGGCGAAAGAGACTAGGCTCGGCACTCATGGCCTCGCCAATTGTCCCCAGGCTTAAATCCCTTGAGATATCCGGGACTATGGATCGTACCCCAGGCCGCCTAGGCCAAAACCTAATGCTTCTTGGGCCTTTTTCCTTTAAGACCCTGTGGTTTATTAGGGCTGCCTAGGCCCAAGGTACCCACATCCTTGAATCCTTAAAGGGAGTTTTCTACAATTCTTCTCTTTCCATCCATATCTTGTAATGTGAATTTGAAAGTAAAGAAAACCCTAGTGAGAGCAAAAAGAGATGTTTGAACGGTTTTCCTTAATCCTTACCAATGTTATTATTTAATCAGAGTTAATATTTAGAAATATTTTGGGGACAAATTTGAAATAGCTTTAACCCTAAAATACTGGTTCTAAATTCAAAATTAATATTTAAGGAAACTTGAGAGTGCATATTTATATGCTTTCTAATTTGTTTTTTAATAAAATGATATTTACCTTTTACTTATCAAATTCACTATTTTTATTAATTTTGATAATAATTTAATTACCAAAATTTTTTATCCCTTTCTTTTAATTTCAAAACAATCCTATTTTACTTGGTGTGTGAGAGCATTTGCATTTACATTATAATTAAGAACAAACTAAATGACAAATTACCATAGTAAATTAATTAATTAATTTGTATATATAATAAATACTAAATAAATTTATTATCTCATTTTCACTTATTTTGTTCTCTTCTAGCCCCATTTTCCTTAAGGAGGGGTGATTTTTTTGTAATTCTTGACCTAAAATCACCCTTCTACATCTCTCTTTCATTTCTTGCTCAATAAAATGGTTCTCCCATAAATATTTATATCTTTTCTTTTTTTTTCGTGGTCGTCACCATCTTACATGACTCATTATTGCTTGGTTTATTACAACATTTTTTTTTTAGGTTGTTGCCACTTTATTGCTGCGTTTGACTCATTGCCGCCTTATCGACGCTTCGACTTATCATCAACTCGTTACAATGCGGTTTTTTCGTCACTTTGTCGCGACACTTTTATTTCTTTAAGGTACGATTCGCATAAACAAATGATTTAAGCGAGTAATAGATATTATAGTCATATTATCACCCTATGCCTTCAAATTATAGGTTCTTTTATATCGATGACATGTTATTAACCCTAACATCGTTTTCATCTTTTACGATTTTTAACAATTTATATCTAGATCTAACAATATATCGTAAGTATAGATCACATATTATTTATTCTTTAAAAAAACTAAATAAACTTTAATTATTTTTTATTTGTTTATGCTGATTGTGATTAATAAACTCTTTAGATAGGAGCAGAACTATAGAGATTTTAATAAACAAAGGTTGTTTTGGCCATGGCAAGTATATCTTGAATCCTACATGCCAAGATTTGTAACATAAATTTTAAATTCTTAAAAAAAAAAATTGTAATATATTACAAAACATTTTTCAAAATTATTTACGGCAAAATGTCCGAGTTTCTCTTATTTTGTTTTGGAAGATGTTATTATAAATAGTAAAAATAATTAATTAATTTATATCCAGCTTAATATCACTTTTTCAAGTAAAACATTTAAAAAAATTTATATTTTATTTTTTTAAATATTCAAATTCTAATTAAAAAATAAAACCATATATATGTGGCCTGCTCTACTACGAAAATAACTAGGAAAAGAAAAAAAATATTAAAGAATAATTTCTTTATGTTCTTTTTTTTTGTAAAAAAAAAAAGATATAATTAAAATGCCTCCAAATTTTACATAAAAACAAATAAAATGAATTTAAATAAACATATAAAATTAATTTTTCAAATTAAACCTATTTTTTCATTTTTAGTACTTTTCAGGTTGCATAAGCTCCATTCCAGGAGGGAACTAGGAATATTCTTGGCATGTCCAACTGTCCAAATCCAACTTGTTTGACTATGAAGATGGTGGTGAGATGAAGCCTGTTAAAAACCTCAACCATGAACCAACAAAGAGAAAGATTCTGATCGGGTGTTATCCATGCTCCTAATTACAAAGAGAAACCCAATTCCATTTCAACTCTACCCTTGGTGGCGGTGGTGGGTATATACCTATCTTTTTTTTTTTTTTTTGTGTTCCAACCTTAATCATGATGAGAGAGAATATTCCATCTATATGCTCTCCATTTTCACTAAAATACCTCTCTAAGCTATTTTTTTATGTACAGAAACCTCAATATTCCTGCCATCAATCATGGCTTCCAAGTACACTGTACTGCTCTTTCTTCTATTCCCTTTTCATTTTCTCCTCCCATTAATATTCTCACAACTCCCCACAGCTAGAGCGATTGTTCCTCAGAAAACCCATGAGACAGAAGCCATCAATATTGGAGCAGTCACCGTTGAAAGAAGTGTGATAGTGCATGGAGTGGAGGATTACTTCTTCGATTCGCCGCTCCAAACTCTTAGACATCCATGGCATCATGATGAAGATGACGATGATGATGGTGGTGATGATGATGGGAAGGTAATCAAGAATGATGAAATGGTTATGAGGCAAAAAGAAGACCTATTGTGGATGGTTGTGTATGCTGTGATTGTATTACTTTTCTTGGATATCCCTGCCGGAATATTACTAATTATTGTGTGGTTTTGCGCAATTCAGATTGTGTACTTGTCGCCCTTGAGCTAAATTCTGTGAATAATTTGATTGTTGTAGAATTCATGAAGCAAAGCTCCCGTATATGGAATTGTAAATACTTCATTTATAAAGTATGGAATTATAAAAAGCAGTTTTAATGAAAATAGTGTTAATTAGTTACATCGTATAACTAAATATTAGGGCAAAATAAGATAATTGTAACGGCCCTGCCCTGATTTCCGTCTTCCTCATAATGATTTACTCATACATGAAATGCTTGTCTTCAGTCTCTTCCCCATCAGCATGCACTCATCTTGTAGTCTATTCCCTTCACTCTGCAACCGTCTTGTAGTCTCTTTCTGTTAGTATGCATCTGTCTTGCAGCCTTTTCCTATCAGCATGTCCCGTCACCACTGTTAGTTCACTTACAGGATCAAGTTTATGTCATTAATGGGAATGACTGTATCCTATTTTGTAATAGGGTCCTTGGTCATGCATTCTCTATAAGACTCTAATTGGTGTATTAGATTAAAGGATCAATTTTTTTTAAAAGTCTATTATGACATGTACAAATTTTAAAAGGCTTAGAGAAAATAAATAGTTGTATTTTTTTTTTTCTTTATATAGGATTTTTAAAAATAAGAAAATGGTTTGAGAGTACTGCATCCATAAATACTACTTTTTTATGATGTCCTTTGTGTTAAAGGAATCTGTGATCCTGACTTATTAACTGCTTATATTTCTATGCTTTAAAGAATAATTATGTATGTTTTCAATCTGTATATTTTCTTAAAATATTTATAACACAGACGGTGTCTTGATAGGCCCTCTAAACTACTCAAAAGAATGTGGGAAGATCCACATGTTTTCCTACTCCCTTCATCATATCATGACACGTGTGGCAAAACAACTTCCCTTTATAAAAGGGTTCTGCCTCCCTTGAAAGAGGGACCCCAAACAGTTTGGGAGGCAACACTCTTGCCAAGCTCTTTAGGTCGGGGCTTCAATAATTAATGGAAAAGCTCTGAGTTTTTAGAATTCATAAGAGAGCTAATCTTTTGTGGAAATTAAATGTTCAAATCTGAAATTCATCTGGTTAGAATAAAAATAAAATAAGAATTTCTTTCTAAAACTAATTTTAAATTTGATTTGATTACAAATTCAATTCATTCTAAAATACACAATCTAATTCAAGTGATTAATTCAATACACCCAAGCAATTTATCATAAGTCATCTTCCAATGGTTTATACAAATCATTGAGAAAATCCTAATTAGACACTTCGAGAAATTTTCGTAATAAGGTTGCAGAATTTTAGAATAATTTATGAAAATCCTACAGCTACAACATCAACATCTTGTTTCCTAATTAGCAAAACACTTTGCAGAACTGGTACAAGACACGAAAATTCTATCTTCCCCTTTTTTCGATATCTTCGTTTCTTTTGCAATTCTTTTCGATTTTAGTCCCGTTTAACACTATTTTGGACTTGTTTTATAAAAAATAAAAAACCTTGAGAAACACAATAGAGTCAAACAAATTGTTAGTATTTAACAGTCAAGGTCGTTAACTGAACACTCGGACACACGTTGGATACGTGTCAGACATGTCACATGGCGTGTCGTTGATCGCATCGAGTAGCCAAAGGTTCTTTACACATTTGATATATTTAATGGGTTTTTTTCTTTGGTTTTTTTTTTTAAAAAAAAATTATGGGCTAACATTCATAAAACATGCAATCCAACCCTAATTCTTAAAAAATCATAACCTTATGAATTTATTTGGTTATTTTCTTCACTTTGGCCTTTTTTCAGAAATCAGTAGATATTTTTACAAAAATATTGGTAAAACAAAAATTAATTAAAATTTGATGAAAATATTTTTAAAAAGTCTAAAAATGCCAAATGAAGATCGACGTTACAATGAAAAATTATTCAAATATTTAAACCTTATTTAAGATCAAATTAAAACATGAATTTCGGATAATGATCATAATTATTAAATTAAATATTCAAAATCAGGTTTTTTTCACAACTATAGACTAAAAATTTAAATATCATATACTAAATTAATTAGATTTTTAAATATCTTATACTAATTACTTTTATCAAAAAAAATATCATATTCAATAACTTAATTAGTTTTAGTATTAGTTATACTAGTCTTTGAATATTTGTAAAAACAATGTTTAAATATTTGTTTTTTATTAGTCTAAATTGTTTTTTAAAGATAATATTTGTAAGAATAATTATTTTTTTTTATTTTATTATGTTGTGTCCTTGCCAGATCTATGTCCTAGATTTTTGAAATTTTTTGTGTCCTCCTATCTCGCCTATCATATCCCTTTAACTATGGCCGTGTTCATGCTTCCTAGCTTTTAAGATATGCTCTTTATAAATGGTAATCTCAAGTGTCTTAACATTTACATCACAAGGAGGGAAAATAATGAAGACAATAACCCCTAATTAATGTTTAGTTTAATTGTTTCTTTATTTCAATCACTACTTTGATTTTATTTATATATAATAGTTTCACTCTTCTTTTCCAAACTTGAAGTAAATAGCAGTTTTACAAACTAAGAAATATTTGTTATAAGGTCTGACTAACTTAAAATTTATACCTCGGCATATGTTTTTTTTTTTTTTTTTAAATAACTTATTTGAACAAAATACCTTTTACTTTTTATGTATTTACATGTATCTTACAAAAAAAGGTTATTTTTATTAAAAATAATAAAAGTATTTTATCAAAATAATGTCTTTGATAGGGGTTAAAATTTCAAATCCATTTTTAAAAGAAGTTCTTTAATCAAATCACTTGGACAACTTTACCATCCTCGTGAAAATGACACTCAAATATCCTCTGACTAACAAAGGGCAAACCTTATTTAAGCTTAAAACTTTAATTTGATACAGTGAATATGATAAGACAAAGTCATAGGCTACTACGACTATGATGACTCATAAAACTTTAATTTGAAACTGGTGGGTTACCAATGACAAAGAAACCTCAGAGAAACGTAGTGATGATGAACACCTTATGGATCTATCTTTGAAAGCCTCTAAACTTGTGAACAATGAACAATCCTTTTTTATGGGATGGAAATGAAACGACACCTTTATGATAAGCACAAAGCCCAAAAAGGTGACCCACCATGACACTTTCTGATGCACCACCCAATGATAAAGACAACCATTAGCAGCTTGTCTCAATTTTTCAAAGCATCATAAAAAGGAAGGCCTGAGTTGGTGATATGTTGTGAGAGAAGTTGCTAAAGGAACTTATTTAGTGATTTTTCTAACGCCCTACGCGCATCTCAAGGAACTAATTAATAATTTCAATATATGTATTATTATTATTATTATATTTGGATTTTTTTAATTTAGTTCTCACATATAAAAATATGCTCTATATGCCACTACAGATAGATATTAATAATACAATAATCTTATATTGGATGCTATATTTATTCATTCATCTATTTAATATAAAATATTATGAGGTTTAGGCTTTAAAATATTAGAAATAACTAACTTTATTTGTTTTTTTATTTTAAAATATAGTTTAAATGATAATTTGAAATTATATGTTTTAATTTTCTCAAAGGTTTTAATTAATTTTGGGTATAATTCTACCTTATAGCGAAAGTTTATTTTTTAAAACTATAATATTAGCAATATATTTTTAATTTGTACATGACTTTTATATATTTCTTATATTTTGAATAAAATAATTCATTTTAATGATGTGCATGACACATGCATAAGACATGTGCAATTTACTAGTATATATAAAGATAAGAACATAATCTATATATAAGAAAATTGATATGATTTGAGAAGCTAAGTACATTATAAATATGTACATCTTCACAATGCCATAGAGTGCTTTAGTTTATTGCCTTTACGATGGCTAGACTAATTATTAGAGAATCAGATTCTACATCCAAATAAGTATAATCTAATGTATATCCCAGAATTACAAAATGTAATATTTATTTTTAAATTGATTCTAGGATTTGTCGATACCTAGTTTAGGTTAGCTACCAAATTTGTTTTGATTCATTTGTATTATTTATACCTTATGTGATTCAATGAAAAGGGTGAATTAATCTTCCAACCTTTTGAGTCTTCTACATTGTATTAGAGCCATGATCCAAACCCCTCCCTTCTCCTTAGTCATCGACTCACCTCCCTCTCAGCTTCCTTCCCACCCTCTCCCTCATACTCTAACAAAGATCAAGGACTCAAGAACAAGAACTAATCGCCATTCCCAATTCCTTAGATTCCACTTCATCTCCCACTCCCATCACCATCTCCCCATCAAAACATCATCAAACTCTCCTCCACAAACTACTCCTCCCGAAGCTTCGATTGAAGCTTTCATCCCCTACTGCCACGACCTCTACAAATATATTGATGGCTCTCATCCTTGTCCCCTAGCCACGACTTGCTCATCCAACAAGGAAACCCCAAATCCAGACTTTCTCTCCTGGATCCGCCAGGACAAACTACTTTTTGGTGGTCTTGTTGGATCCATTTCAACTCTCTTAATCCCTCTTATTCAACAAACCACCACCTCCTGTGACGCATGGCTCACCCTTACCAACACATATGCTCGTTCATCTCGTGGCCATATCAAATAAATCAAGGACCAACTTAAGACTGTCGTCGAGGGTTCCCAAACCATCACCGAATACATGCACTTCATCAAGTGCCGAGCATATCAACTTGTGGCTCTTGGGAAAATGCTTAACCATGAGGATCTTATTGACAGAATCTTGGATGGCTTGGATGAAGACTACAAATCCATTGTCGATATTGTCCAAGGTCGTGACACTCCGATTCTCTTCGATGAATTACATGAAAAATTGATTAATCAGGAATTGGAGCTAAATCACTCACAATCTAGTCACTCCTCGCTCCTAGTCATTGCCAACATTGCCTCCAAGCGCCTCGGTGGGACCCATCTGTTGCACTACCGCTCCACCGATAGTCATCATGCTTCAGCCCTCGACCCTCACCTCGAAAGTCGTGAATCAATCTCATCACAACGACAATCTTGCTCGCACTCCTGCAAGCGCCCAGTCGAACAGCCTATCACTCGCTACTCCTACTTACCAACTCCGGTGCCAACCTCCACCGCATTTAGAGTTCCCACACCTTCCAAAATTTCGCCTCCTCGAATTCGCCCCAATTGCTAGTGGCACCCCATGGCTCATGTTGCCACCTCTCCGTCTCCGGCACCACCACCATGGTTGCTTGACACTGGTGCCTCTCATCATGTCACCGCCAACCTCAAAAACCTCAACCTCCATGCTCCCTATGATGGTTCAGATGACGTTGTCATTGGTGATGGTACTGGGTTACATATTACACATTCAGGCTCCACTTCCTTATCTACCCCTTCCCGTTCTTTTACTTTATAGAATTTTTTATGTGTTCCTAACATGAAACAAAATCTTATATCTATCTCATAATTTTGCAAATCTAACAAAATATCTGTTGAGGTTTTATCGTCTTCTTTTCATGTGAAGGATCTATAGATGGGGCAAATACTTATTCACAACCGTACTAAAGATGGCGTGTATGAATGGCCAACCAACCCTTCCATCTCCATCATTGTGTTCTCCAGTGTCAAAGCCTCACCTTCTAATTGGCATCATTAGTTAGGTCATCCTTTCGAGCCCATTCTCCAGCATTTAGTTTCCCACTACAAATTGCCATTATGTCTTCCTTGTCATCTTCTTTTCATCGTAATAACTTTTTTTGTAATAAAAGTCATAAGTTACCTTTCTCTCAATCCACCATCATGTCTTCAGCTCCATTACACGTTATTTTTTCTGTTGTATTGACATCTCTTATTCAGTCGACTAACAACTTCAAATACTACGTTGTCTTTGTTGATCACTTCACCTATTATATCTGGCTCTACCCACTCAAACGGAAGTCCAATGTTAGTTTGATTTTTCCCCGCTTCAAATCACTTGTTGAAAACTTCTTCAAACAGAAAATCATCTCTTTACTCGGATAATGGAGGTGAATACATGGGTCTATCCACCTTTTTAGCCACCCATGGCATATCTCATCATACATTTGCACCACACACTCTGGAACACAATGGTTTATCTAAGCGTCGCCATCGTCACATAGTTGAAACCGGTTTGGCACTTCTCTCTCAAGCCTCTCTTCCCGTTTCCTTCTAGCCATATGTCTTTCTCACCATTGCATATCCCATTAATCATCTCCCCACACCTACCCTATAGATGTCCCCTCCATATCACAAGCTATTCAAGTCTCCTCCTAATTATTCTAAACTCTCAGGTCTTCGACCGGTCCTGTTATCCATGACTCGAATCTACTAAGTGCACAAACTCGCTCCTCACTCCGCCCCTTGTGTCTTCCTTGGCTACTCACTAACCCAAAGTACCTACATCTGTTTGACCCTTCCACTACCAAGACCTATTTGTTGAATCCATCTTTCCCTTGTCTGGGGTCCAACCTTCCCTTCCTCGGTCTACTGAGTCCACCATTTCCATATGGTTCCAGGTCACCCTTGTCGACTCGACCATGCCTCCAACACACCCAACTGAAGATCACACCCTTGACTTAGTACATCCGGTCCCTCATCGCCGCCCCCCACCCCCTTACGGTCCAAACCCCTTGGTCGAGCTGTCCCAACATGCACAAGAACCCGAGCTCTCCACCATCATCCCACACCCTCTTCCTCCACCGTCCACTGTCTCGACTCCCCCATCAACGACCGAGCTATCACCTGCCCGAGCACCCAACCTCCCATTACAATGTCACACTGCTCAAGAACTTAAGCACTCTCGCACGCCCCACATCGTGACCTCTCCGGGCCACCATTCGCCACATTCACAAACCACCACAAACTCACCATCTCTGCCTAGCCTATGACCTGCTTCCACCCTCCTCGTAACCCGTGCCATCAAAGACACCCCGATGGCATAGGACCATGTTGGAAAAGTTTGATGCCCTTTGTTCGAATGGCACTTTGAGAACTGGGTACCACTCGAGCCTACTTCAAAACAGGGCTATATGGATCTTTCAACCGCACGCTTAATTCCGATGGGTTATGTGGATGTGTACAAAGTACGCTTGGTTGCCAAGGGGTTTCATCAAAGACCTGGCATTGACTATCATGACACCTTCATTCCGATAGTGAAACCAACCACTATTTGTTTGGTCCTTTCTCTCACCACTAGTCATAGGTGGCACAGGACCATGTTGGAAAAGTTTGATGCCCTTGTTCGGAATGGCACTTGAGAATTGGTACCACTCGAGTCGGCTCAAAACATTGTGGGTTATAAGTGGATCTTTCAAATCAGACGCTTACCTGATGGTTATGTGGACAGGTACAAAGCACAGTTGGTTGCCAAGGGGTTTCATCAAAGACCTGGCATTGACTATCATTACACCTTCAGTCCGATAGTGAAACAAACCACTATTCGTTTGGTCCTTTCTCTCACCACTAGTCACAGGTGGTGCCTTTGTCAACTCGATGTCAACAATGCCTTCCTCTAAGGCACCATTACTGAGGATGTGCTCATGGCTCAACCACAGGGCTTCACGAACACTGATCATCTGAATCATGTTTATTGGCTTTGCAAAGCCATATATGGGCTAAAACAAGCACCTTGGGCATGGTACAATGAACTCAAACAATTTTTACTTACTTCTAGTTTTCTGAACTCCACTACAGATACCTTCCTATTCATCCTCCATCGCCTAGCGGTTACCATTTATCTTCGAGTGTATGTTGATGACATTATCATCACAGACAACAATTCATCAGCTATTCAGCACTTCATCACCTTGCTCTTTGCTCAGTTTTCTCCTAAGGACCTAGGTCTCCTAACTTATTTCCTTGGTATTGAAGTCCTCTCTCATTAGCAAGGCCTGATCCTTTCCTAACGAAGGTATATAGTTGACCTCCTTGTCCAAGCTGAGATGGCAAAGGCCCACCCTTTTGCTTTTTGCACCATTGTCTGCAGCCTTCAGTAGTTAACATTGAACCGATTAGACATTGCTTATATGGTCAATTAGCTCTCTCAATTCATGCATTGTCTGACCAGTGACCATTAGACTGTTGTCAAACGTATTCTCCGCTATTTATATGGCAATATTGATCATGGGATTCTTCTCCATCGCCAATCTCCACTTCAATTACATGCCTACTAGAATGCTAACTAGGCTGGTAACAAGGATGATTTTACCTCTACCAGCGCCTTCATTATCTATCTCGGTCATAATCCCGTCTCTTGGAGTTCCAAGAAACAACGTATAGTTGCTTGGTCCTCTACTGAAGCCGAATACCGATTTGTCGCTACCATGGCTACCAAGCTCCATTGGATATCTAATCTCCTCAAGGAGCTTAGCCTCTCCTCTACTCGGGCACCGACATTCATCAGGATAATGTTTCGCAACCAACCTCTCGCTTTTGAACCCTGGAAGCTCATCCCGATATAAGGGAAATAAAGCACCTGATCCCGGATCAGAATAGCTGACTGATAGATCATACTATATTATCGACGCGATTATTTATGATCTAACAACCGTCCATCCGTCGGTTACACTAGATCATTTCTTATATTCACTACGAGGCATATCGAGAACTGATTCTACATCCAAATAAGTAAAGTATGATTCAATGTATATCCTGTAATTACAAATATGTAATATTTATTTTTAGATTGATTCTAGGATTTGTCTATACCTAGTTTAGGTTAGTCACCAAATTCATTTTGTTTCATTTGTATTATTTATACCTTATGTGATTCAATGAAAAGGGGGAATTAATCTTCCAACCTTTTGAGTCTTCTACACTAATGTCATGCCATCATTTTCTTAGACACACCCTCATATGGGAAGGATCACTCCAAGGGTACAAATGAGCCCCTCAAGGCCTTACCTAAGGAGAGAGGAAGAATCTAGAGACTTATGGAGACTTCCTTGGTTACAAAAGTTCGAAAACTTCTAGAAGGTCTTAGAAAAGTCCACACTCCTCTACACGCTTAGGGGAGACTTGAGAAGCTAAGAGAATCGCCTTGAGTATTCTAGAGAAGTCTGAAAAAGACCTTGTATATAGACTCGGTGTAGAAGATCCTAAAGGAGTTCACACATAAGTGGAAGGCTATGGAGAGATATGGAATATGAGAGAGTTATCTAGAATCTTCCCTGGATCTCTTGTATATAATTGTACATAGTAGGAGGGGTCTTAACATTCTCAATCAGAATAACCATCCAAGGTTCTAAAGAATTCCTAAGGTGCCTATAAATAGAGGAGTCCCTCATTTGGCCAAAGCACCCTCCCAACCAAGCAAGTGAGCTTCCAAGTGAGTTGTATAGTTTCCTTCATCAATAAAGCTTTCTTTCTTCTTAAGAGAGTTTTCTTATGAATTCTCTTTAGCTTCTAACCTTGAGTGTGAGTGCTTAGCAAGGCTAGTTAGGTAAGTAGGGAGACTGACTTAGCAACTTGAGTGGGAAAGTTGTTTAAGTGCCGTAAGGGAGCTTAGTAAAAAGGCTTAGTCCATGACACTAAGCTTTCTCCTCTTTGGCTTCTCCCTAGTAGCCTTCTTTACATTCTCAGTAGCCATAAAACTTTTGAAACAATTTTTGAGATTAATGGTTGAAAGGCAATTAATGAACACCTTGCTCTCTTGTTGGTTTTGTCAATTTTTGTTTTTTTTTTTAAATTAACGGTTTGGTGTATGGTTCCATGAACGTACATCACTTAGGTTGGTTGATCTTGCACTTATGACTTCCTCTTCGTTTCTAGTGCATTGATGCAGATAATCCATACACACAAGGGAGCTATAGTATCTTCAATAACATGTAAGATTTGAAGATCCTTTTAATTGTCTTTCTCATATTCTTGTATGTGAATTCTTTTTAAACGATATTATGATCACGGGCAATATGTGCATTGTAAAGCATGAAGGTGTTCCTTCTCCTAGCACTCATTTTATAATTTTGGATCAGTCGGGAATGAGAAACACAAAATTAGTACATGTTCTTTGTATTCACTCGTGGATAGAACTCTCATGGTTGGTAACAGAACACTGTCATCCCCTTCTCTCTTTTTCTCTCTCTCTCTATATATATATATATATATATATATATATATATATATATATATATATATATTTTTTTTTTTTTTTTTCCTTTTCTCTCTTATTCAAATCTATTCCTACTTTATTTAGAGTGTTCGCGTTGAATTTCAACCCCTTGCAATTGAAATTCCACTCTTCATGGTTCCGGTTAGCACTCTGCTGAACTTCCACCGGTCCTGGCTCCAGCTGAAGTTCCACCCCCACCATCCCCTCCGACTGAACTTCTGCCACTCATGGCTCCAGCTGACATTCCACCACTCCTACCACCACCCCCTCTGATTAAAGTTCTACCAGCATTGGTGCCTCGAGAGGAAGGAAAGTAAGACCTTAATTTAAAATCTAGACTGTAGATGGCTTCTTTTACTATCATTAAATAATAATGACAATATTTTTTGTCTTTAGTGTAATGTGTCCGTTGATTCTCTAGCACTAATAGATCCCAACAAGATACAGATACTACTACCTCTAGTAGTTAGTAAGCTCATTCACTACTCTATAGCTAGCTCATCAATTGTAGAATTCTACTACCCGAAATAATGATGCATTAGTATCTCCATATGATTCAAATTCTTGATACAAGTTTTGGATTCTTTTGAAAAATTACTAGACTTCCCCAAAAATATGAACCTCATTAGACCACTCTTTGAAGCCTCATGAGATGCTAAAATCATTCTCTTGTTTCCATAAGAACTATACCTTTAAAAAAAAGATACAATAGTAAAGCTCTTATTGTCTTCTCAACCGTTGTCATATCAAGAGTTAAATAAACTATGGAAGTAAATTCAACATTTATACAAAAACAAAGTATAAATCAGGACATTATCCCTTTTGTGAGAGTGATTGTTGGGATATTTGCATAATTTAAGGATGTTTGACAATTATAAGAAGATAAATTTAGAAGATTTTTTATTCTTCTTGATTCAAACCATTGATTTGGGATATGTAATCTCTTTAATATGCTATATAATTTTTCCTCTAAGAGAGAAGAACACTGAGAAAAATTTTATACCAAAACTCATGTCTAGTATGGTATCAAAGCAGCAGACTAATCCATGAGTACCACAACCCTTTAAACTCCCTTTTCTTTCCTCTCTTCATAATCTCGAAACAGGAGATTCACCATGGCTGGAGAAAGGACAGGCATCACAGTTATAAACCCAAACCCAACCCCAATTGAATTGCCTAACTCCAACAACTTACCCTTAGGTTTTAGTTTAAATGATACAAATTTTAAGATCTGGTCACGCATGATAGAAGTTCATGCTGTACAGCTAAACAAGTTGATAGGCTTAAATGATCAGATTCCAAAGATGGATGAGAAAAATGATGGTTACACAAAGTGGAGTACAGAGGAAGTTATTGTGCGAGGATGTCTATTAAAAATCATGGAACCTCATCTCCTTGACCTTGCAACAACAAAAGACCCAAAAATAACCTTCTTGTCTTATTATTTTACCTTCTAGTATTATATGCTATTTTAAATTTTTATTTTATTTAATTGTTATTTTATTGATTTTAAGTGATAGAAGTAAAGGTTTTTAAAGTGAAATATATATATATAGAATTAATACAAGAGTCAAGGTTAAATCTGATAAACAATAAAATGATGACTCAAATGTCATAAATAAAGAAGAGTATATGTCAAAGTAGAAATGTGATAAATTGTTATGCAAATGAAATAGAATTAAAGGGCTTAAATGCAAAAATAAAAATAAATAAATGTCAAAAAAGGGGATGGCCAACCAAGGCCTTATACAAGATGAAAACAAGACCAAATTTGAGAGGGGGGGAGAAGTCATCTTTGGACTCTACTTGTTTTTGAAAAGGAAGAAAGAATGAAAATTAGAGGAGTGTTCAAAAAGATTAAGGTATAAATACTTGTCTAAGTTTGGGTATGGATTCACCAATTTGCTTCGTAACCTTTCTAACCCCCTCTCTTTGATCAAGGTTTACTGTGTTAGGCTTAGAGTCTGCCAAATCTTTTGCTTGACAGACTTGCTGGCGAATTTCGTGATGTTAAAATGTCGGGTTTTAGGGGAGATGCTGTCAAAATTTTTTTAAAACTCATGTTTTGTTTTGGCCATAACTTGGCCATTGCTTATCCAAATTGAGTAATTCAAATTTTTTCGTAAATTAGACTTCTAGGAGAACAAATTTCCTTGAAATAAGTATATTCAAATTCGACCATTAGACTCCGTAAATTCCGCCAAGTGGAGCCTCATTAAAAAGTAAATTTTGGTTATGTTTTGGTACAGTTTTGGTGTTTTGGTATAGTTTTGGTATTTAGGCCATAATTTGAGTTTCACTCATTCAAATTAAATGATTCAAATTTTAAGGTAAACTAGACTTTTAGGAAAACAAATTTCCTTGAAATAAGTGTATTCAATTGGGATCTCATTGACCCAAAATCTGGCCAAAGTGAAGTTCTGCTGCAAATTCTCGTTATGTGTTGAAAATAAAGTAGTCCCTGCTTGTTTAGACATATCTTGAGTTTTCAGCGTCGACCGATTATTCCAATTTCTGAATAAAATAGATTTATAAAAGAACAATGGACTTGAAGGAAATTGGGTAAAATATGGCCAATTTATTCCTAGAAAATTTTACAAGTGAATGTGTATTTGGTAGAAATCAACCCCAACCAAAAATACTAGCATGCATGACTAATTTTTCTTTGTTTGTTCTTTGATTGTGACTTATTTGAGATGGATTAGGGGCTGATAATGATAAAATCTGACCTAAGATCGGGATTCCAAGGATAGGAGACCATAATCGACAACCTTTTTGGTTTGTTCTTCATACTTCTCTTGTTTCAGTTTTATGTTTGTTTGTCAACAAATTAGAAATGTCTCATAGAAATTGTTTTTTGTTTGAACCAGCTTAGATCTAAATAAGCTTGACAAACATCTCGTATATGTGCTTTTATTTGAATTATAAATGAATTTGTTTGAGTATTGGCAATTGATTTATAAATGAATCATGAGCTTAGTAGAACATGATGTGATTCACGCGCATGCTTCAATTCCTCAAGAATGTTAATCAGATCATGGAAATGTGAAATGGTATTGTAAATAACTAATTATTAGTCAAGCCCTTAGAGAATGTTAACCACAGGTTTCGAGTTAGGATAGATTGGTATACCAATAAGGGTCAATGTAGCAGTACTATGAACGAAATGATTTATAGTGGCATACCGATCCATAGCCCAACGGGACAATATCGGTAGTGTACACAAAATGCAAATGTAAAATAACCAATTCGTAGCCTAGCGGGACAGTTCTGAGTAATTAAATGTTTTATACCGGTCATGTACTTCAACGGAACCGCAAGGCTGATTCCGCGATTCTAATGCGACCAAAAAGTTTCGGTTCGATTCGTTTAAGGGCAAAATGATTAATAATTGTGTGGATTGTGTGAATTGAGTTATGACAATAATAATAACACATGGGAACATAAAAGATGAGAATTATTGTATTTATATATTTGAGACAAAATGAAAAAATGTTAAACTACTATAAAATGATATATTTATAAATATTGCATGGATCACATGAGTAGTATGTTGAAAAGTTGTTTAGAAAATATGTTGAATGTTTTTTAAATGATTAAATGATGCATATAGAAAAGTTAATTGTTGTGCATATATATGTGGTATAATTGTTTGAAATGAGAATAGAAATGCAAATAACCACTAAGCATGAAAATGCTTAGCGCGTTGGCTTTCCACGCGTAGGTACTGAGTAGATAGTGGCATGACCGAAGACCGCACGCAGCCTGTAGCCACCGCCAAATCGCAGTGAGTATAAGTACAGCGTCTGGCCTCATGTATACACTTCATTCTATGATATCATGTGACTACTTTGTATTGAACCAAAAGACGTGAAAGATCTTCTATAAGCATTATTATATTTCTCAAGTTTTTTCAGTTAATATACTTCTTACATTGTGGATTTTCAAATATAGGTAGTGGACTGTGACAAATATTTTGTAAATGATTTGGAAAAGACATGAAAATGCCATTTTGTATAAATATTGTATTAAAGTATAGTTATGGGCTCTCTTGAAAAAATATAATACGTACTTCTTATAGTAATGAATGTGAATAAGTAGTGATATTATATTCACATATATAAATATAATTAGATGAATATTAAATATCCTATCGAAATTGAGAATATGAAATGTGTTTTACAAATAAATGAATTTTGTGATCCACGTCCTTGGATCCGGTCCAGCCGTCGGGTCAAGTCGATCAGTGGGCGCGGCAGGGATAGTTTCACACAAACGTTTTATGATGAAGCTAATGAATCACAATACTACGAGATGTATTGCAAAGCTACAAGAACCAAGCAGAATGGACGAACTGTACGCCTTTATTACGCTTAGTCAAATAGTGTAGCAAGAAATTGATAGCTGAGATGTCCCATCAAAATAGTATGTACCAAAGATCTACATACCAGACGGGAGGAAATTCAGAAATATTGAATGCATGTCTTTCTTGTATGTCTAGATGAAATTTTTTAACCTATAAGAAGAGATCTCTTTGAATGAAGCCTATTCCCAGTATTGAAGAATGCTTTAATATGGTTCAACAAGAGGCACAATGTCAAGTAACCATGCTTGAAAAAAGAGAGCTTAGAGAAGTGTCACATGTGACAATTGCCCCCAAGACAACCTCCTTTAACTTTAAGAGCACCCTTTCAGCTATTAAAGTTGATGAAAAAGACGAGTTATGTTGCATCCATTGCAATGGAAAGCGCCATACTAAGGCCACTTTCTTTGAAATCCATAGTTACCCTGATTGGTTCCTAGAAAAGCAGAAACAAAATAAATGACGGAAGAACAAACGTTCATCTCAAACAAAAATAGCCAATACGATAGATAATGAACCAAGTGTAGCTGCTGTTGCAATACAAAGTTGGTCATACCTAAACTTGGTGAATTGCTCTAGTAATCACTTGTCCTTGGATAATTCAGTTAATACAGACATGATTCTTTTTGCATGCACAACACAAGATACTGGTTGGATCATTAACTCAGGACATAAAAAACATATGACTTACAACAAATCTTTATTTCAATACTTGACTTCACCTTCTAAGAATAATGTTGTGTCTACTGATAGGAGTATTCAATCTCTGGTTGTTGCTAAAAAGAGACAATAGCCCTTACTTTCGCTCTTTCTCTTAATAATTGCTTACTTGTTTTAGTATTATCTAACCATTTGCTATTTATTAGTCAAATCATTGAACAATTAGAGTATGCTACACATGTCCACATCTCTCCCACCTTTAGCTTCTGTTTTTTAGAATATCCGAACTCAGACAATCATTGGGCGTGGTACTAAGATGAAGGGGTTATACTATGTAGATGATGTTTCAATTGATTATGTTAATTAAATTCAAAGTCGTAGTGATGATGATTTGAAGAATATCTGGTTGTGGGATCGTTGGCTTGGTCATGCATCTTTTGGATATTTGAAAAATTGTTCCTAATCTTTGCAATGTAATGTTTGCATTTTGGCAAAAGCCATCGTACCTCATATCCTTTAAGTTCATAATTTTCTCTTAAATGTAATGTTTGTATTTTGGCAAAAGCCATCGTACTTCATATCCTTTAAGTTTGAATAAAAGAACAATCTCATTTTTGTTACTTCACTTAGATGTTTGGGAACCTGCTCCCATTACTTCTAAATTTGGAGTTCGATGGCTTGTAACCTTTGTATATGATTGCACTTGAATGACCTGGTTATACTGATGAGGCCTAAACTCATATATTTTTTTAGTCCATTTTTCTGACCATTTTTAGAGATTTGTAACTCATTTTAATACATAATTATGGAATAATCACCAACTTTGTGTTTTGCATGATTTGAATGAAAAAGAAACAATTCCAGCAAGAAAAATAGAAAATTTGGCTAAGGCAGAAATGTCAAGACATAATTTCATAATGTCGTGACATAATTTCAAGGGAATCAGCAGATACTATGTCACAACAAAGATAAAGCTGAACTCAAGTTATAAGTGAAGAATGTCACGACACTTCACAACTTTGTCACGACACAAAATGAGAGAGATTGAATAAAAAATGTTGCAATGAAGAAGTGAATGTTGCAACATAATGGTAATTAGAATACAGAACTTTGTCTCGACAATAGATTTTTATGTCACGATATTGATTAAGAAGTTCTTGAAGAAGAATGTCGCGACAAATGAAAACTATGTCGCGACAGAAAATGGTATAGCAATGAGACAAGTCAAGACAAGTTGGTCGCGACAAAGGTTTTTTATGTTGCGACAAACAATTCAACAAATGACAAATATCGAAGAAGGAAATATGTCGCGACATTTTCAAAGTATGTCGCGACATAAAGTCAAAGTCAGCATTGCAAGGCAATAAGAGTATGTCACGACAGAGAAGTTTTATGTCTCGATAACTACAACATACGGTTGAGAGAAACTCTGTCGCGACTTAGGAAATGATTGTAATGAAAAAGGTTGAGAAGAACCACAAAAAGAATGTCGTGACACAGTAATTTATGTCGTGACATAATGAAGAGCTAAAAGCAAAAATATTTGTTGCAACAACAGGAAGCTATGTCGCAACATAAGTTGAAGAGAAGCGCTTAGAAGAGAACATGACTGTTGCAACACAGTATGAGCAAAAAAGTAATTTATGTCGCGACATTTCAAAATTATGTCGCAACATAAAACAAAGTTGAAGAGTGAGAAACTCTATTGCAACAAAGAAATTTTATGTCGCAACACAATTAAGAGCAGGAAGAAGGAAACTTGTTGCAACAAAACTTTTATGTCATGACATACCATTCGAGTATTCAAGTTGCAAGGCACTGAAGTATGTCGCAACATAAGACACTCATGTCGCGACACTTACAAGAAAAATTCAGCAGAACTATGTCGCGACAAAGCCACCAATTGGGCCAATTTTTGGGCATCCTCAATTTCAGCCTCAAAGTATGACCTATCATTTGAAAATCTATAAATAGAAGAATCTAGGGCATATGGTCGCCTTCTCTACTGCCTAAACTCAGAGTCGGAGACTCATCGTATATTAAATTTTAATTTTTCTTTAATTTTTCTTTTATTTCTTTTCCGTCAATTTAGTTTTAGTTTAGCTTTTCAATTAGTTTTTCTTGGACTTGAGTAGTAATCTGGTGTGAAGTTTTGAGTTGGGTTCATTGTAAAATTTTAATTGTCATACCGGGCTCAATTTCAATGAATGGAAATTTTTGAGCCTATTTATTTTTAGCTTTGATTGTAATTTCAAATAATTTTCATGATCATTAGTCACTGTTATCTGTAATCCAGTTTTGAAAGATTGAGCTGATGTTAATTATTGTTTTCTGCGCAACTTGAAAGAACGTCATAGTTGGAAATCTTTAATTTATTTAATTGGTGTCGTTCTTGAATTTACTTATTCCGAATATTAGTAGCGTGTACCCAGAAAATGAATGTATCTTACTCTCATTTCCAAGAGGTCCTCTAAGTGACACAGACATGGAAATTCTTGAGAGTATGAAGTAGTTACTTGGGGGTATGTTAGACTAATATTATGGAACTAATGAACTCTGAAAGATTACTTCGATAAATCACTAATTTACCTTCATGTGGAGGATACTGATTTGAGCAAAATAATTTAATTGGATCGTATAGTTCTCCTCGCCTAATGAAAGGATCTTCGATCCCGTGTTAGCGTATATCTAATCAAGGATATGAGAATTTATCTACTTAGTTGATGAGACAATTAATTAGTTTCCAGCAAGATTTGAACGCCTGCTTATGGGGGCAAAAAATCTTCAATCCTAAGAATTGGGTGTGAAGTACTGGAAAGAAAAAATACTCAGATCTTAGAAAGAGAATTATAATCTACATGTAACTGATTAGACTCATGTATCTGTATGGTTCATTTAATCTCTAAATGAAATAAATAGATAAAACAGATTTCGAGAATCCAAATTATACTACCTTGCATCTTTGACAAGTTCAGATTTCAACTTATGGCTTAACTATGTTATAAAACGATGCAGAAATTGATAATTATCCACTTATCTATTTCCTAGTGTTAACTTCACTCAGTGAACTTTTCAATCCAATTATTTTGAATTCTTTATGTATAGTTATAGAATTTAAATTAGTCTTACTTTCCTTTAGTTTAAAACAAATCACTTTTAAACTTTGGAGTTCAAATAGTAAGGATCTTGAGTAGATGGGGGTAATTGATCTTTAGATTTCTTATCAATCCTCGTGGAAATGATATCTAAACTTAAATCCACTTTTATTACTTGTATGACTTATGCACTTGCCACATCTAGACCAAAACACATTTTCAAATGAAGCATTCTCATACAAGGCAAACAACATATTTTATATCTGGTCTTTTAACAAGTTTTTTGCGTCGTTGCCGGGGACGGAATGGTCTCCAATGGCCGTGCTAAATCCTTGATATTTTGGTCTTTGATAAGTTTTTGACGTCACTGCCGGGGACTTAATAGTCTTTGGTAGCTATGTCGAAGATTTGGTTGAACACATATTTTGGTCTCAACATATACATTATGAAACATAACGATGATGTGTCTTCTATTTTTCCATTTTTTTTCAACATGGTTTGGACTTAATATTCTCTTTCATTTGGAGTGGTTAGATCCGATAATGATGGAGAATACCTAAATTCTGAACTCTCACAATCCAAGCCAATGGTATTCTCCATGAGACTATTTGCTCTCACACTCCACCAACCAAATGGAATTCCTAAGCGTAAGAACAAACACATACTTGAAACAACCAAAACACTTCTTATCGGGGCAAATGTTCCACATACATATTAGGATAATGCTATCACTTTTTACACAGTGTATCTCATGAAAGGGATGATATGTGAGGACGGGACCGTAACAGATGATCTAACGGTTCGGGTAAGTTTGGGATGGATTTGTTGTGATTTAAGGGTATATGATGCAACTTTAAAGGGTAAGGGAAATGCTCTGGTTCCAAAGCAAGAAAAAGGCTAGTTTAGGGCTTATATGTGTGATGGAATTAAGGTTTAGAATTTTAGTTGATTTTAGGTTTGGAAGGTTCGAGTTTACTTTGATGCAAACAAATTTTATTTTGAGCTAGTTTGTGATTTTCGGGTTTTTCTAAGGTGGGTTAGGGCTATGCATGATTTTGAGATTTATATAAGGTTAGGAATGATGGTTTTTATGGTTTCTAGGATGAAACAGAGTATATGGAAAGGTTTTATAATTATGGAACAGAATTTGGAAAGTTTTTGGTTGAGATTGAAAATTTGGTTATGGAAATGTGATTAGAGAAGATGATGAGATGAGTAAATGTATAATAGGGACTTACTTCACAACTCAAGGAATCCACCAAGAGATAAGAAGCCACGAACTCGCCACTTAAGGGAATCCACCCAAAAGATAAGAGAACAAGATATATACTTCTCCACTTAAGGAATCCACCTAGGGATTAGAAGCAATGAACTCGCCACTCAAGGGAACCCACCTAAGAGATAAGAGAACAAGAGATAACTCTTAAAAAGAGAAATCTGAAAATATTATGAAATATTAACTCCTTCTCAAAAGACTACATTAGGGGGGTATATATAGTCTCATACTTTCTAAATCCAATAAAGAAACTCCTACTTTGACTTGGAAAACAAAGATTTTCTAATTTAAATAAAGCAACTCTTAAAAAGAAATAGCAACTCCTACTAGGAAAACAAACTTTCTAAATTAAATAAAACAACTACTACTTCAACTTAGTGAACAAATCTTTCTAAAATAAAACAACTCCAAATCAAAATAGTAACAAAACTCAAATACCTGGATTTAGGAACATAGTTAGTGTCTCCATGGTTCCCGAATCAGAATTTTCCATAATTAAGATCGAATTCTCAATGTTTGTTATAGAAGCTCTTGCATCAATTCCCCATAGTTGGGGAAAAAGACTTGCCCTCAAGTCTTTACCATGATAAGGCCTCAAATCCTTTACATTGAATGTAGGTAAGATATTGTTGTCATCGGGCAATTCCAACTTATAAGCATTCTTTCCAATCTTCTTAATAATCTTGGAAGGACCATCTATTCTTGTGCGCAACTTGGAACACCTCTCTTTTATTATGTGTAACTGAATCCATCTTCCTAGATCAAATACCAACCTTTGATAACCTCCATTTGCTTGTTTTTCATATTGCTCCACACTTTTCCCTATGTTAAATCTTACTTCCTCATGAATCAAAAAAGCTGTTGAAAGCTTGCTAATCAAAACACATTCTCCAAGATCCATCTTTTCCATGCACCACCATAGTGTTAACCACATAAGAAATTTCACTATCTTGAACAAGCACTTTGTCAGGAAAATCATCAACTTATGTTATAAGCTCTTCATGCTCCTTAGGCCTCATTATAGAGGATAGCTTATTAGGAAAAACCAAACCTGGTATGAGGTCTATTTGATGTTGAATATCCCTCATAGGTATAAAGACATCAACAAATTTAGAATTGATTTCTACTCTCGAGAATTCCTTTTCACTTTCGGTTTTTTCAACAACCAAAGTCATCACATCTGAAACATCTTTGATTTCCAAATCAAAATTTGACAGTAGTGAACTCTTCTCCTCATCTTCTTGGATCATCTAACTCAGATTTTGAAAATAGTGAATTCTTCTCCTCGTCTTCTTGGACATGGTTAAATTCAATTACTTGTTCAACATCTTCTTCCTTGGCTTCATCTTCCAGAATTAGGGGAATCACTTTTTGGTTAGGACATTCAGAATTAATATGCCCCAATCCTTGACACTTAAACCACATCTTTGACTTATAAGTTGATGCTTGTTGCGCTTCACTCTTTACTTGAGTAGAGGTAGTTTTAGTACCACTAAGATTCCAAGAAGTAGAACCCTCAACAAACCTTTCATTAGCCACATTCTTAGTTGTAGTAGAATTTCCATATTTTCTTTTAATCCCAACCTTCAAAGCAAGTTTCATCACATCTTGAAGACTATGATATGGTTTCAAAAAAATAACTCTAGCAATATTAGATCTCAAACCAGCAATGTAGTAGGCTATGCATATTTCCTCAGCCTCTTGTAAGTCTCTTTTGATAATCAAATTTACAAACTTAGCTGAATAATCCTCTACACTCAAATCTTGTTGCTTAAAATTCTGAATTTTGGGGTAGAGGTCTTGGCAATATTTAAAGGAAAGGTACTTCATTTTTAGTTCTTTCTTCATCTTTTCCTAAGTTTGGATCTTCTTTTTACCATCTATTTCACGCTGCCTCTTCAAGTTTTCCCACCAAATAGAAGCATTATGGTAGATCTTGTTAGTTACCAACTTTACCTTTTTATGCTCAAGAGGTTCATAATACTCTAAAGACATGCTCTTACTCATATTAAGCCAATCCAAAAATTCACTTAAAGATCCATTCTTCCATTTAAATTCATAGAATGTTGTTTGATTGAATATTAAATCATCATCATAGTTACTATGCCTCTCATAGTAATCATCATTCCGATAGTAGTCATCATACCTCCCATGATAATCATAGTCTTGTGCATACATACCTTTAGCTTTCTTATGCCCTAAGAAACCTTGAAGTTGACTAGTTTTGCAAAGTCTCTTCATAAAAATTCTATTTTTCCTCCTTGATCTTGTACTTGCCTATACCTTCCATCAAGTTCTCCATATAATTATGATCTTCATAAACCCTCAAACATTGTTGTAGATATTGAGCAAGAGTCTCAAGATTCTCAAGATCAACAATATGCTTTTGCTTTGTAGTTTGCAAACAACTCGAACCATACTTATAACTCTTGTATTTAGAACCAAGAATGTAAGACCGTAGAATTCCAATTTCATTAAGCAAGAAAATCGTAATTGACATGAAAATTATAATTACTAAAAGTCCGTAATTAATTTCAGACCTCGGATGATGAACGGATTGTACCGCAAAATCGCTCGGCTAAATGTGAAGCAGCACGTAAAATTTCGGTAATTTGGTCGAGACAATGAGCTCAAGACGCTTCGAGGCATCGCGCTTCAAGTCGTAAAACGATTTTCGCTGTGACAAAAGTCATATATAACACGTACTCAGCTGCTCCATACAGATGAGAGCAGAGTAAATGGATGAAAATCGACACGAGATACGCTTAAAACAAATCCTGTAGTTAAGGACAAAAGGGTCATTAATGAATGATTAAATGACACTAAAGGACAAAATGTCCACAGTGTCATCTCTTCAAAATGAAGAGCAAATCGGGCATTTTTTGTTTAATTTTTAGCGGAGAGAAGGTCTTCCCTTCTCTCTAAAATACGCGATCCGACCGGTCGGCTGCCTTCTGGCGAGAAGGAAAAATGTTCTACGCGGAGCAGGCTACGCATGGACCCCGGGATTGAGAGTTTTTGACAAACTCTACTATGCATGATTTCTCCCTACGCTTTATTCCCATTATTAAGTGTCACATCAGCCGCTGTTTGAACGCAAATATTTGATCCACCCAAAATGACCAATTTATAAATTTTTTAATAGTATAATGCAATACTCCACTCATCTGGTAAATGGGTATGGTAAACATCATATCAGATAAAATGTAATGTCAGATGGTTCATCAAGAACTGTCAATAGATTTTCTGGAATAAAATCCAGGTCACTTTGTCTAAACGTCTAAAATAGTAGCTGTGGAAAGCAGCGCTTGGTTGAGTGGATTTAAACAATTGCTCTGTGTTTGATCATTAGCCCCAAGTGAGCTAATTTGATGTGATGAAATGTATAATTGCATAACATGATTGTGTGATTTTAATTATGCGAATATATTCATGTTTATATATTTCAGACGCTGACAGACTCAGAATTAACTCCAGATATACGCATTCCATGACTCGACAATTCTGGTGATTATGAGCGAGTGCATGAATTAAGTCTAGAGAAAATTATTTCGAGAAGAATTTCCTAAAACGTTAATCATCTATGCAGAATTCAAACTAAATAATATATCAACCGGGTCGGAGCCGCCCAGTTGATATATATATTCATCTGAGGGGTAGTCCACAAACAAATAATATATCAACTGGTCGAAGCGGCCTAAATGATATATATTCACTGAGATACCATTGAACAAATAATATATATCAATCGTCTGAAATCAATTTCAATCGATATATATATTCATCGGAGGGTTGCCCACTAATAAAACGACATTCCTACACGAGGCTTAGGCGAGTGCGTGAGAGAGAGCTCAGCGAGGACTCTGATCCGAAGCCAGTCATGCGTATATCCAAGTAAGTGATCACGATTGGCTTGAATTAGCTATGAATTGAACATCAGACCGTGACTTAAAGCGGCGAGAGCCCACTTGCAAGATTCACCGAGCTTTACCACCCCGCCGCGATCCCCTTTTATTTTACAAATGTGAGCGTGCGAGAGACCGCTCGCCCTAGAGATTTATTGTGAAAAAGCCTGGGATGTGGCTTCGTGGTCAGATATTAGCTAGGAACTCTCTTTAAGTTTAATATATATATTGTTTAAGAGTAAAAATATTAACTCTTGTAAACTATTGGGTATATAGTCGGGTTTCATAGTTGGCATGTACATCGAGTATGTTTATTGCCTGGCGGCCGCAATGGATATATATATTGCGTGATACGTAATTGTCAGACGGTGCATTTTGTAGGTATCGGCTGCAGCCCCACAGCGAGACCGCCCGATTTTCTAAAGCCACACGTAACTGACCTCCACTTGTATTCCTATAGCCGACAAGAAATAACTGACCGGTTTTAAGGCCACAAAGAACGCCCTTAGATTCCGATCACCATCAAACCATAAGCTCCGATATCACTCTTGATGTGAGGACTGGACTGCGGACTGATGATTTAACTTTCGCTGGGAGTTAAGGATGGGTTTTGTTGTGAAGCTAGGGTATAGAGCAACTTTAAAGGGTAAGGGAAAGGCCTGCCCAAAGGTTATAGGGCTAGTTTAGTTTATAGATGGAATTAAGGTTTAATTAAAAGATTTTATCGTTTGAAAGGCTTTTGCCTGATTCATGCAAAACAAATTGTTATTTCAAGAGAATCCACCCAAGAGATAAGAAAACAAGATATATACTTCTCCACCCAGGGAATCTACTTAGGTATATAGCTAAATTAACTCTTACTAAGAATAAGAGAACAAGAGAGAACTCTTAAAAAAAGAAATATGAAAATATTATTAAATTTTAACTCCTTCTCAAAAGACTACATTAGGGGGGTATATATAGTCTCATAATTTCTAAATCCAAAAAAGAAATTCCTACTTAGACTTGGAAAACAAAGATTTTCTAATTTAAATAGAACAACTCCTAAAAAGAAATAGCAACTCTTACTAGGAAAACGAACTTTCTAAATTAAATAAAGCAATTACCACTTTGACTTGTAAAACAAATCTTTCTAAAATAAAACAATTCCAAATCAAAATAGCAACAAAACTTAAATACTTGGATTTAGAAACATATTTGGTGTCTCCAAGGTTTCATAGCCTCATGAATATGAATTTTTCATAATTAAGATTGAATTCTCAATGTTTGTTGTAGAAGATCCTGCATCAAGATGCCATCACGAGTCTCTCCTTTCAAACTCCTCTAGAGGTGCTTGCCAAACACATTTAGGTTCCACCCTCATTTCATTTGAACCATGAGTTTTTGGGTGTGTAGCATATGTTCATCTCCACAAGGTTTAACGCACTAGATTGGATCCTTGTGTAGTGTGATGTGTTTTCCTCGGTTTTCACCCTCACTAAAAGGGCTATCGATATTACCATCCCGCTTCTCGACACATGTATGTTAGTATATATGGATATCACCTTATTAGAAATGAAATATTATTAATGATGATCAAACCACCTCTAGTTCTTAAGGGGAGATGCATCATGATAACTATAATTGGATTGGTCTTCCATAGTAGATGAAATGGTTTAGGGGGATAAGTTGTTCAACCTAATCAATTACAAATGAGTATTCACTCTTAAGCAAATGGGAAAATTAATCAATACAAGGCAAGGTTGGTAGCAAAGGGATACGTGCAGTCATTTGACATTGACTACCAGGAAACAAAATTTTACCTTCTTTGACAACATATCTTAAGTGGTCCTTGAACAGATTGATGTTAAAAATACTCTTTTACATGAGGTCTTAGAAGAGAAAGTGTACATGCATTTTTATCCTAGTACCCTTAAATATGTCTTCTAAGTTAAAAATAAATTAATTAATAGAGGAAAACTTTTAATTTTTAGGAAGTGCTTTGAAGACTAACATACATACCCACTTTTTTTTTATAAAAGTTCTTAAAGTTTGTACAAATTCTTAGCTATGTTTGCTTCACCAAAAATTTGAAAGAACATAGAAAGAAAAATTTAAAAACAAAAATAAAATAAAATAAAAATTAAGATCAATGAATCTTTTTATTTATTATTAAATTCATTTTGTATTTATTTTAATACATTATTATAAAAATAAAATTATTTAAAAATATTAACTTTCTAAGTAAGAAAGTTTTATTTTTTCGCTACTTTGGGGGCACAGAAGACAACTTAAAGAAGATTTATTTATTTAAAATATTAACCTCTGATATTACCATTATTATCATACATCACAACATCAAAGCAAATATAGCTGTAGAATCACAACTATGCATATTTCCTTTTTTTCTTTCCTTAGGTCTCAACAGGAAGCTTGATAATAATACACAAGTTCTAAAAAGAACAAACAGTTCAAAGCACAAAAAGTTGAATAATAATAATTTATTTAAAAAAAAAAAAAAAAACACCTAATACTTCCCCACTTTTTGAGCAGATTGGAGAAAACAGATATTAACATTCCAAATTATGATAAATAAATGCACTCTATATTTTGTGGTTTAACTTACATGCCTTCCCAATCCAAATAACAAGCCACCGACCATCTTAAAGCATGCTATATACTAAATTGAAGATCACAACCCTAGCTTAATTTGCCACAATATTTTGGAGCCATCTCTATTTCAAACATTTGAATAGCAGATCCATCTGAGCTGCAGATATCGTTATCTTCACATAGCTTTTTCTGCAACCTGTTTTCTCGAATCCAAAACCTTTGAAACAAGAATAGAAATATGACCTGCAAGCATTCTCAACCTGAGCTAGCATGTTACTAAATAATCATGCTCTTCAATTGGCTCCAAGATCAGATGTAATGCAAATTATAAATTGTCATGAACTAATGATGTTATCTGAAATTGTTGTTAACAGATCGAATCTGCGCTCCATACGCCACGAGGACTCGTTTTGTTTGTTGATAATTAAGGTGTAGTCCTGGAAGGACCCGCTATAGGTGATAATTGACACAGTAGCCCTGGCAAAATCCAAAACTCATAACTTAAGCTCATAAATTAGGTCCCTAAAACAAATTAAAGACCACATACAGTAGACATTCCCAAAAGGCAAAAGTCAGAATGATAAAATACATGGGAAGCGAAAAAATAATGGATAAAAAAAGGTTCTTGTCCTTTCTAAAGAAATGAACTTCTCAAAAGTGAGCTTATAACAATAAGATCTCTATGGTTTAGAAATGGCACTTGCAAATCTTGTTTCTTAACCCAAATGTTCATGTTAGCCACAAATGAGGAGAAGACTTTCTCAAATGAAATGGAATAGCACCTCAAACCAAAAACTAGGTTCCATTAATAACTCAGAGCAATTGAGGAGTGAAGGATCATTGACATGCACCTAGAAAAAGAAATTCAAAGCCTTTTTTGTGGTTAACCGACACTCCAACCATGTAAATACTGGTCAACTTTTGAAGCAAGAGCCCTCAAGACTTTAAAACGTGTCTATACGATTGCCAGGCTCAATACTTATTGTACCTCATGTAAACAAACTTTCTCCTCTATACACCTCTTCATGTAGACAACATCCTCATTATATCTCATGAGATTCTAGGGGGAAATAGACAAACATTCATCATGAGGCCAAACAAACCCTTCTATTGGATAAGAGAAAAAGTTCCTAAAACACAATGTAGATATGGATTCCTTTTAAACTTATAGATACATTTTAAACCGTGAGGGCCTTTTAGACCTAGAGTGGATAATATCTACACAGTTGAGTGGATCTACCTAATTTGCAAATGATACCATGCTGTTGTTATATCTATGTTTAAGCGTCAATCATATCATATGAAAGTTTTTTGAAGAACATAATGTTTATAGACCCCTAGATTCTATATCCATGTGAATCAACTCTATTTTTTTAATATTTTAAATACTTGGACTGATATAAGCACTTCTTCAACCAATGGAAAAAGAGAAAAAAAAATGAATATCTCAAAAAGAAGATATATGAAACATCAGTTCAGTTGTAGGTTGAATGCTAGCAATTAACAATAGCAAACACCACCAAAATAGTATTGTTTGATGACTCATCTATATTCTGATCACTATATTGCCATGAAAATTATCTTGTTACCCACTATATCCAATACTTATTTTTCAGAAACAGGATCTTGGACATTATCATGTTGCCATATGTCCATTTATACCAATTTTTAATCAACATATAAATTGAATATTCTGTTTGAATCCATAACCATTATATCAATTGCACTGCACTTCAATGCAGGTATGCATGCTTGAGACAGGAGATAAAGTTCATTTAGATGTCAACAATCAGGTTAATTCTGGAGCTTGAGTATGGACCTTTGCTCCAGGAACAGATGTGATCAATGATACAAAGTATAGACTGCTTAGAACAGTTGAAGGTTCAACTGAACTGCATGTTCCCCAAAGAACTGAAAGGTACTATGACATGGACATGACACATTTTTATAGGACAAGCTTGAGTTGAAATACAAGTATGTCAGAACTAAAGGTTGGAAAGAACATCTCAAAACAAATAATAATGATGATGATAATAATAATAATAATGTTTCACAGTATTGAGTTACCTATAAGAACAAATTCAGATATGATGTCGGGATTCTATCAACTTTTACAATGATCATCTGCATCAGAAATACCAATACATGATTAATCGCTTAAAAGAAGTTAACAGAAAGTAGTGGTTTATTCATAAAGCAGAAATTTAATTAACTAGTAAATATATGATTCTGTCATATTTTGATTTAACAGATTAACATATATAATCTTTAAGAAGGTTTCCTGAGAAATATGCACAACACTGAGAAAAGACTATATGACACTATTATTAGAAAGTCAGATGATATGTAATCATAAACAAACAAGATTCGTTAATCATCTCATGTTCTCACCTCCATCGATAGGTATACAACATTTCAATACGTTTGGAAACCAATTTTCTTAAACAGATCTAATAGGAAAGCAATTTGAATATATGTTTAGAGCAAGATAAGAATTGAGGAATGAATTCCCTTGTATTTTTCATTGATCCATTGTAAATATATATATACAAAAGTCAATCTAACATTTCTGATGGATTACAACTTTATAAGACAAGTTTCCTAATAGATTACAACTCTATATGTAAAGTGGATATATGCTATAACACTTCGTCGGAAAGATACATAACTACGCCCAACTCGTTACATGTATAACTAACCCAACCCCCACTGTAGCTTCTTTGTAAGATATCACCTAATTGTTCTCCAGTCTTCACATATCCCGTAGAAATCAAACCGAGTTGTATTTTTTCACGAACAAAATGACAATTTATTTCAATATGCTTAGTTCGCTATGGAATACCGAATACAAGTAAATAAGGAAGTATGCAGAAATTTCATTGTCACACTAGAGTTTTATTGGGACTGGTGTCTTAATGCCGACTTCCATCAAGAGTTGATGAAGCCACGAACAAAATGACAGTCTATTTCAATATGCTTAGTTCGTTTATGGAATACCCCACTGTAAGCATGGGGCTGGGTGAAATTTGTCAAGCACTAGAGTTTTATTGGACCGGTGTCTTAATGTCGACTTCCATTAAGAAATGATGAAGCCACATAATCTCACATACGGATCAGGCTAATACCTATATTCGTATTCTGCACTAGATCGAGAGATAACACTCTATTTCTTACTCTTCCATGAGATTAGATTCCCTCCAACAAAGACACAGTAACCCGTAGTGGACCTCCTGTCCTCCTTAGATCCTGCTCAATCAACATCCGAGAAACACCTAAGTCTATTATGCCCATGATTACTGCATAAAATACCACGTCTCGAGGCTCATTTCAAGTAACATAGAATCTGTTCTATAGCTGCCCAATGATAAACTGTTGGAGAAGACATGTATTGGCTTACAACACTGACTGGATGGGCAATATCAGGATGACTGACTATAAGGTAATTCAGCTTCCCAACTAGTCTTCTATATCTCTCAGGATCCTCAAATGTTTACGCCTGGAACCATTGGAGAACTGCATGGTTTTACTCCCAACTTTCTAATCTCAGACAATAGATCAAGCACATATTTCCTTTAAGATAAGAAGATTCCATGTTTGCTTCACATAACTTCAATGCCCAAGAAGTATCTTAGAGATCCCTGTTTTTCAGATTAATCGGGCCTCAAGAAATGACTTAAGAGATGAGATACCTTTGTAGCCACTCAAAGGATAAAAAATATCTCATATATACTACCAAGAGAATGATAATCGAACCGAGCTCCTATAAGATTTGGAGCGGTCATATTTACTCTTCCGTACGCTAAATTCCCTCTCAACTAAGATGGCTGAATTTATCAAACCACACATATGGACTCTGTTTCAAACCATATAAAGACTTCCGAAGACGACAAACCCTTCCTATCTCCCCCTGAGCAACAAACTCTGAAGGTTACTCCATATACACCTGATAGATGTGAATCTTGTTAGCATTTGTAGTATGATTTTCATGTGTTTTATGCAACATAAATGCTAGATTCTCACCAATATCGTATAAGAAAGTTGTAATCCCCCATTTGCTTATTATTTACAGGATTAGAAGGAAAATCAACCAAAGTGATGGAAGAAATCAAGTGAAGAGAAAGTTGGCCGAGCCGCTGCAGTTGTCACGCGGCGACCCACCGGCAATAAGGATATGCTCGCCAACGGCGCTCGTTGTTGGGAAGGAAAAGCTTCGCTCCAAGAACAAGATGAACTTCGTTCGCCGTATGAACATACCTTCGCCACTTCTGAAGGAAGCATATATCGAGATGACACGCGGGTTTTTGCTCTCATGGGTCAAGCCACGCAGTCAAGAACGATAAAGCAGGAGCGTAAAACTCTTTGCATTTTGAGCTCATCATTGGCCCATTTTCCATTTCCTATAAATATATGTATTTTAGACTTGTTTAGTGGTTCACAGGGAGAACACCCTCTGGGGTGGTTTCTCCTCTCTTCAATCATTTTAGGTTTTGATTTGTTTATTTACTTCAGATTTGTGTGATATTGAAGAATCTATCAACTAGAGGACCTTATTCAACCTGAGCTGAGCTCACAAGAAGATTCCTCATCACATATTTGTTTCTAGATTCTAACTCGCCTCTCTTCCCTTATCCTTTCACATGGGATGTATAGACATGATTTTGATAGATTTATGAGTTGTAATGAGTAGCTAAACTTTCCTCTAGGGTTGATTGCTTAAATTGATTTTTGATTCATATATCTTTTAGAATGGTTTTGTGAAGTTGTGCTTGTGTTGATGTTAGTCGGTGTAGTGCTTAGGATTACTAAGGTTTTGATTAATTAATGCATGCTAAGAGTTGGGTCTTCGATCCCCATACTAGGGCATCCTTGGTGACGCATGGATTACGCCTTAAAATCTGGTCTTGACTCTCTTAAGGTGTGAACTAATTAATTGGAATACTAATTAACCTAAGCAAAGAAGTCCATGGAGTTAGGAATGCCTAGTACTAGATGGATTTTATTAGGAGAAAATCATCTCAAAGATATGTGAGGACTGTATGGACCGGTAGAGGTGATCAATCCAAGCATAGTCCGAGTAGTCCTATTGTATGGACCGAGAGGTGACCAATAGGGATTCTCAGAACTTTAGAAAAGCATCGCATTTAATTATCTAGATGGATCTAAAGAGAGTGGAGTTGGTGAGAAATTATAGAGACACAATATGGAAACCCCATGTCATTTCTTCTTTAGATATGTGCAATATGTGCACGTCACTTAATCAACGCCATGAATATAAATCATAAATGTATCAAATGTTGGAGACAATCAACCCTGAATCTTTTCTTGAGTTATATTCCCGATATTACTCCATTCCTTATGAGTGGACAATGATCACACCCTGTTTTATTTTGTTTTTAGTTTAGTTTAGTTTAGGCAAACCCTTTTTCACCCAACCATCGAGTCGCTCAAATAGTGAACAACTTTAGTAGGCGGGGTACTCAATTTTCCCTAAAACCACACCTTCCCTATGGGATCGATATCTGGACTTTTGGTCCACTATATTACTTATACGATTTGTACGGTTGCGGAAATCGCTAACAACACCTCCTCCTGTAGGTCGCCGTGAAGAAAGGCATTCTTAATATCAAGCTAGTGGAGATCTCAATTATAAGTGGCAGCCAGGGAAATAAAATGCCGAACATATGTCATCTTAGCAACAAGGGAAAAAAGTGACGGAATAGTCCACGCCATAGGTCTGGGCATACCCATTTAGCAACAAGGCGGGCATTTAACCAAGCAATGGATCCATCGGAATTAACCTTCACTGTAAACACCCAATGGCAACCAATGGCTTTCTTCTCGTAGGTAAACGAACCAAGTCCCAAGTACAATTGTCAGTCAAAGCATCCATCTCCTCTATCATAACACTAAGCCAACTAGGGTGAGCGAGGGCTTCAAAAACCTTGTTAGGTAACGAAATAGAGTCTAAGGATGCAATAAAAGAACAAGAATGTAATGACAAGGGGTCATAAGAGCAAAAGGAAGAAACTGGATGAGCACATTGACGTTTACCTTTATGGAGAGCAATAGGAAGATAATCATTGAGAACTGGATCTAATGTCGAAATAGCTGGTGGAGGGCTCAAGACTGGGGGGTGTTTGCGTTGAGTGTAGACTTAAGTGATAGGAGGTTTTACCTAAGCAGGGACAGGAGCAAGTTCAAAGACAATGGGTGAGGCAAGAGTATAAACAAGCAATTCTTCTTCTCCTCCCCTCGACCTGCACTACGTACATAAGAGAAAAACGGGTGGCCCTCAAAACAATGCAACACGCACACAAATCCAATGTCGAAGAGTGGGACAATAACACCTATACCCTTTTCAACACGAATATCCTACAAGATTTAAGGACTTCGGATCAAGTTTAGAGACTTGAGGACGGGACATCCCGAACAAAGCATATGCATCTAAATACCTTAGGATCAATAGGGAATCACGAATTATTTGGAAACAATTAGTAGTAAGGAGCAGTATAATTAAGAACTGATGAGAGCATCATGTTAATAAAAAAAACAAGTTGTGGAGATTGCGTTGACCCAAAAATGTTTAGGGACATTCATTTGGAACAAAAGGGCCCGGGCAATCTCAAGAAGATGTCTATTGTTTCTCTCAGCTACCCCATTTTGAGAGAACGTATCAACACACGATGGCTGATGGAGAATCCCATGTTGTAACATGAAGGACTGAAAGGTTCCGACAAATATTCCTTGGCATTATCACTCTCAATGTTTGCACAAAGACATGAAATTATGTTTGAATTTCAACACAAAAGGCGCTAAAATGAGAAAAAAAACTCAGAACGACTTTTCATTAGATAAAGCTCAAGTGACGTGAGAAAATCATCCACAAAGGTAAAGAAATATATAAACCTAGTTGGAGACAAAACTAGACAAGGATCCCAAACATCATAATGAACTAACTCAAAAGGAGCAAAAGGTTGTTTATTGGACTTTGTGGATCGAAATACACTGGATGGTTTTTAAAGATATTGACATGACTCACGCCCAACGGCGATAGGCTAGAAAACCACAGATATAGCTTCTTCAACAAAGGGAGAGAAGGATGACCAAGGCGACAATGTAATTTGAATGGGACAACAACTCTAAAACAAGCAACAGACTTTGGCACTTCTGTGTCAAGGATGTAGAGACCTCCAGACTTGCGTCCTCTACCAATAATCCGTTTCATCAAAAGATTTGGAATCAAACAATAATGAAGAAAGAATGAGATACTACAATTAAGTGTACGAGTAAGTTTACTCACAAAAATTAAATTAAAAGAGAATTGTGGTAAACTCAAAATAGAGGTCAAAGTGATTAGAGGAGTCGGATGAATAGTTCCTGACCCAAGGACACAAGATATTGACCCATCTATAAGGGTAACAATAGAGGTAGAAGGGTGAGACTAAAACATAGTAAATAAATTGGAGTAACTTGTCATGTGGTTGAGGGCTTCAGAGTCAATGACCCATGTGGAGGAAGAGGAAATAAAAACATGTGTCGGGTTTAAAATTCGCACTCAACGAGCGTAGTGGACAGAAGCAGATGCGACTAAGTAATTTCTAATACTGAGAAGACTGAAATCTTTGAGTTTTATGTTGCAACCTCCTACACTTCTGGCGTACATGACCTGGATTATGGCAATAATAACACACAACTCCTCTTAAGGGTTTCTTGTTAGTAATAGAAGCATATCTGACCGAAATAGCTTCGTGAAAATCCAAAATACCGTAAAAATTGATCTTACGGGGGTTGAAAAGGACCAATTTTCCATGAAACATCAGACCGGAATAGAACCCTGGGCCCTACAATCCACACAAAACACCTCTGAACCTCGAAGAAATCAAGGAAGACAGGTAAAAAACCCTAGACAGGTAGGCTGCCGGACATAAAAGTGTTTGAAAAACACTGTTGTAGGACTCAAATGTCATATACAAGTAGATAGATGATCTTGTCGGCGATTGGCGACACCGGAGGTGAAATCCGGGCTGAGACTATGACCACGCTGGGCCATGCGCCGCGCATGAGGGATAGGGCTTCTGGTGGATGGCAACCGCGCTGCGGAGGATCGCGCGCTGGATATATTAACCGACGGTTATCCGTGGAGGTCCTCGCCGTGAGATGAGTCGGAAAGTTCAACGGGTTGATCGCTGGCAATGAAAGGTTTTTTCCTTCGAAAATTTCCCAAAAATTTGCCCTGTCTTGATCAAAGTTTAGCCCTAGGCTCTGATACCATGCAAAAAGCAAAGATAAAGAATTCAGAAATGATTTCTTGTATTTTCAGTATCGATCCACGTTAATATATATATACAAAAGTCAATCTAACCTTCCTAATAGATTACAACTCTATAAGACAAGTTTCCTAATAGATTACAACTCTATATGTAAAGTAGATATATGCTATAACAATTTCAAAATAATTTTAGAAGCACGGTTATTATTTATTTGAGTCTCAGTCACGATGATTTCCTGAAAAGGTCCTTTGACAGTCATAGTGGAATACTACCAACTAAAGAGTACATCAATTGGTATGTATTATAAGATTCTCATGCACTTACCTTTTAACCCCTGCCGGCACAACATTATGAATTACATGATGAGCTGGATCCAACACATCATTTACAGAGTTGGGTATAATAGATCCAAATAAACTACTTGATCTTCTGCTTCTGGTAAGGGTCAAATTATATGAAAGGATTATCAGATTATGAACCATCAAGATCATGTAAAAACAGAAAAAAGAAAAGGATAACAATGTCCCAGACCATTTTTTTTACAAGAGATAAAGAAACACGCCTTCAATTTTATGGAGAAGAAAGAGGTGAGTAGGTTTAGAATATAAAAAACAACTGAGACTACTAAACAATAAAAATGAAAACAACAATGCTAATAATGATGGGAAGGCAATGGGATGATTTTACAACTATGTTTAGCAAACGTATAATAGCTCAAGTAGAAAAGGAAAAAGAGAAACAAGAATATGAAAACAGGAAAAGAAATTATAGCAAAATCTTTGGGACTACAATACAACAATAGTAGAAGTTAATGAAAAGTGTGGGAAAGAAAAGAGGAAAAAAAGGAGGGAGAAAGAATATGCTCTCTTACCTCTGATTCATGCCAAGTCCCAGAGAGAATGCATGAACAGAACCTGAAGAGCTTGTACCTACAAGTACATCCGGAAATTGTGTAGATGGCCCAAATGACAAGGAATATATGGTGGAAGGGTAGGAGCCCCTTCTAAAACTATAAGACTGATAAAGAAAGAATAGTTAGTTCCACAGTTGGGGTCAAAATAATCAATCAGATAAAACAATGCTCCATACTTTCTGAAAATTAGTTGATTATGTTTCAAACTGATAATATAAGAGGAAATCCAAGGAACAGATGGTTCTGCATTTTAAGTAATATAGTACAATGGAAAGTGTGGTTCCACCATTTTCTGGGTAGACACAAAAAGATCAGCTCTTTTTAGCATGGACAAACTAGTAATAAATTTGATCCATAAAACCTTTCTGGACCATATAAAATGCCTCTTTTCCACATTATCATAAAAATAATTTTTCTCAGATAAAGCATTAGCAGCAACCCAGCAATCTAACATTATGGATCACTAAATGACAGGTCTACTTCCACCTCTGCCTTAACGCATGTAGGTATGTCTATATTTATACAGCCAAAGGCAGATATCTGCGATAAACACAAATATACTGTGTGCTGTGCTCTACCTTAGTTGCTTCTGAAATGAGATGAACTCTGATTATGGTTCCCTGCTCAGATGCTGTTGCTATGCACATTCCATTGGAAGAGAAGACAATTGCAGCCAATGGTGAGCGGTGAGCATCTATCTGAAATTAATTGAATTTTAAAAAGAATATAAGTCAATAGAACCAGAGAACTAAAAAGGACTTCTATTTCATAAAAAAATATAAGGCAAATAGTAACAAGCCTATCCAGCAAAGGCACAAACTGTAGCAGTCACAAAACAATCTGTGATCACAACCAAAAAAGCATAATTGCATACTGATAGATGTTTAATTTTTAAGGTTATAAACAAATTTCTTTAATATTTTATACTAGAATGAAAATAATCCCAACAACCTAACCCTAATACTTCCACACACACACACACACACAAATGCACACACGCACATGCACCCACAAACATGCTCATGCAACCACATTGCCATACAAACACGCCTACACCTCACCCCACCTCCCCACTTCCCATCCCCACATACACGGAAAACATTGATTGATTTGGATTTAGCGGATAAGAACAAAAATGAAAACTACATCTTAAAATGAAGTTTGGTCACCAAGTTCTAAGAATGTCAGAAAATCAACGACTTACAAACAGTTACAAATAAGATCCTCAGGTAGATTCATGTCAAATGATCAAACCTTGAAATTGAAACCTCAAAGAATACAAGGCGTTGTAACTTGATTTAAGCTACGAATTAAGTGAACTTCAATCAAAGTACTGTATGATTTAAGCTATTAAAATTCTGAATTAGTAGGACCCACTTTTGATAGTCAGGTGGATTTTTTTTTTGTTTTAACCTAGTGGATGTTGTTAAATGTTAGGGTTTTTTTTTTCTTTTATTGATGTTTAAATGCTTATAAATATGAAGTTCTTCACTCTGTCAGGATCGTGATTCTATGTTGATGGGGTTAAAACTCAAACACTCGAGTAAATAGGACAATCCAAAACACAAGACAAATAAGAATCAAGTTAAAAGCATAAACCTGAATACTACATAATTATCAAACCAGACAACGAGATGTGCAACCCGTTTAATAATTAGGTCCTATTTAATAATCAAGTCAGGACTTGTTTAATTCAAAATGATTAACCTCCAAACTTGATATGTTTATGATTCCAACTATTCATTCATAAATATAAAATGAGTCAAATATGGCTTAACAAATTTCCTATCAAAAACATATATATGGTTTAATAAATTATATATAGAATCAAGCCAATTACATAATTATTAAATAAGCAAAAAGTCAAATCTATATTGTTAAGGTTTTGTCTCCTAATCAATTTAGGATTCTTTTCCTTCTCTCTTTAGTCTCCTAATTAGACTCTAACTTTGCTTCTTTTTTCCTTTAATATTTATATAAATATGTATGTTACTTCCTTTGTAAATTAATGAGAATCAAAGAGAAAGATTCCTTTTCTCCTAATATAACACTTTGTTTACAAAGAGTTTGAGAATATTAGAGGCTAGGGTTTTGCCATGAGAATAATTCCGCAGAAACTAACTGACCACCATGTCACACTCTAGGTCGGTTAAAGTCATCATGAAATTCTACAAACCCAAAGCCACCATCGGAACACCTTGCCGCTGGCAACTTTTTCCAACGACCTCCATTCCGGCCGACGAGCATACCAACAGGAGCGTCTCTCTCCGATCTACCCTCCGATGGAAACCTCGTCGAAAAATTCTTTCCCACACGCCAACCTTCAGTCCGACACTGAAATTCACATGTCAACGCATGAAGCACTATTTGGCCACGCGCTCTGAAGAATGTCGCCCACACCGACAAGCCTCTCTAGTCACCTGCTGTGTCCTGCCGTTGCCGAAAAACTCCTCCTTTTCCACTTTTTCTCTCCGGTGATTGTTTTTGAGCTATTATGTCGCCTGAATCTCCTTCCTTTTAGTGTTTTATGAAGCTCTACAACACCTTCAGGGCCTTGGGAGTTGTTTGTTCATTTTGGAAGCACTAGATCAGTTGATTATGTTGACCTTCTGCTGATTTCTCATCTCATGGTCAAAAGACGTCTCTATGGCTGGAAAATGTCAGACTTTTAATTCTTTTGTACCTAGAACTCTTATGATTATCTTGGATAAATTCACGGGGAGCGAAAATTATCAGTCATGGGCGGATTCGATGAACCTTTGGTTTATTAGTAATGGTTGTGAAGATCATCTTACTACTGGGGACACAAGTATCCACGGGCGATAAATGTACTCACAAGAAAACCACGCTTTACTATAAATACTTCTTCAAAGAATCTAATTGATGCCAAGACTCTATATAATATCGGGGCCTATAAACTTACACTCTCTAAATCGTGAAGAAATTGTACACTAATGACATTCAGCGTCTCTATCAAGTAATATCCTCCATTGATAATTTGAAATAAATTTCTAAGATGGATACATCTTATCGCGGACAAAGTCTCCTTGGTTCGCCCACATCAGCTCGGGGGTCCTTCTGCGCCCGCACTACTTTAGGATTTCTCGCTATTTTGTTACTTTATGTACGATTATTCTTTATATACTTGGTTATTTTTAATGAAAACTCGAACTGAGTTATTTTCTATCTTTACAAATTCTGCTGCTAAAATTCGCACCAATTCAACATTTATTTGTATTCTAAGAAGTGATATGCCAAGGAATATTTCTCTATGTCATTCTCTTCTTTTATGTCTTCCCATGGAATTATGCACCAATCATCTTGTGCTTACACTCAACATAATAGAGTGGCTGAGCGCAAGAATCATCATTTAGTTAAGACAGCTTGCACTCTCCCCCTCCATTATAAGGTTCCTCAACGGTTTTGGGGGGATGTTATCTTAGTTGCATGTTATCTGATCAATCGTATGTCATCCTCTGTTTTACATGATCAGATCCCTCATTCCATTCTGCTTCCTAATCAACCTCTCTTTTTCCTTCTAATGTCTTTGGTTGTGTCTGTTTTGTCCATATTCTCATTTCTGGGCAAGACAAACTCTCAACCAAAGCCACGAAGTGTGCCTTCTTAGGTTATTCTCACCTTTAAAGGGGTTATCGATGTTATTCTCCCAACATTAATTGCTACTTCATTTCTGCTGATGTCACTTTCTTTGAAGGTTCCTCCTTCTCCTCTACAAAGCGTCCTTCCTGCTTTTGATGTCTTATTGATCCTCTCTTGGCCTTACCATCTCCGCATTTCCCTTCCTCCTACTTGACAAGCTGTGACTCAACCACTTCTGTGTTTATACTCACCTTCCTCGTCTCCCATAGGGCCTATTGCCGATTCATCTCTATACCATCACATCTCGCCCAATTTTGCAACCACCTCGGTAATCTACTTATCACTATCTCTAAAGGCATCAAATTCTACTAGAACTCCACATCCTATTTATAATTTTCTCACTTTCATCAAGGCTTATCTTTAATTTACTTTGCCTTGCTTTCCACTCTATCTTCTCGTCTCTCTACTCCCTAAAAAGCACTAACAAGGTTTCTCTCATCCGTCGGAAACAGTAAATGGTCAGAGGAAATGATGCTCTTTTACTCCATGTCGCTCTCTTCCTCCCGGCAAGTCTCCCGCTGGTTGTTGTTGTCGAGACAGTGAAGAGTGACTCGATGGCCAGCACTGACATAAGGCCCAAGCCACGCTGCGCACACTCGCAATATAGTCTGATACCTTTGCGAGACTTTTTCTCCGATGGCCAAAATTACCTCAGTTTGCTTGCTTCTTTCTATGGCGGCTATGCGCTCATAGCCCATTTTTCAGTTGGATATCAAGAATGTCTTCCTTTATGGTGATCTCGTCTAGGAGGTTTATATGGAGCAACCGCCCCGGTTTTATTGGCTAGTGGAGAGTCCGCCTGCATGTAACTCCACGCTCCTTACATGGTCCCCCCCCAAACAGCCTCCTCGAGCTCGGGCTTAGCCGCTTTAACTGGGAATGGTCAAGAGCTCGCATGATTCAAGCACAAGAGCCATTCTGTTTTTTTATCATCATACCTCTATTGGACAGTGTATTTACTTAATTTTTTATGTGGATGACATTATGATTATAGGCAATGACTAGGATGGTATTCAAAAGCTCAAACAACATCTCTTCAACCACTTTCAAACAAAAGACTTGGCAAAACTCAAGTATTTTCTAGGCATTGAGGTAGCTCAGTCTAATTCCGAAGTGGTTATTTCTCAGAGGAAGTATACCTTGAATGTATTGGTAGACACTGGTATGTTAGACTGTAAGCCTGTAGACACTCCTATGGATCCGAATGTCAAACTTGTACCAGTCAGGGAGAGTGCCACACGCCTAATTTTTGGTTTGTATGTGCGGCGCCTAGGAACTCCTTGGGCCAGCTTTCTCAATGCCCTACGTCTCATAAGACACAAGACTTACGGGGCTCTCCCCAACTCGTATTTTATTAACTCTTTAAAATACAAGACACTCATGCAAAGGCTCCCACATGGTCGAGATGCTTAATGCTCTCAATGGATCCAACTCTCAAATTATCTACAAGGCATACAGCCCTTTATATAAAGCTGCATATAATAAATTTAATACAACCGACTAAGTAGCCTATACTCTAACTCTAAGCCTTGTTCTGCAAGCCAGCACGAATCCTTCCTGGACTAGGAGTATTGCCTGATCAGGACTCCTAAGCAAAGCCACCCGAATCCCTCTTAGACTAGGAGTCTTTCCTGATCAGGACTTCTAATGCCATAAGACTCTTTGTGCCGCAGGACTCCTTGTTGCACTCCAATTAGAGACTCACGCCTGGGCTTTGTGCCTATATAAGGTGGTGGCTTCCATCCCGATCCACTTTTGTTTGCGGCGCCCCAGCGCCCTCTAAGCCATGAGTGCCGCGACTGCTACTATGTGCGTCCCAGCTAGGCCGCAGGCTTGCCTTCCCTCTTATACGTGCTTGGCTCATTCACTATGCTACTCGCTTCTCTCTTCCATGCCGCGACTTCGTCTCTAACGACCGCTCATGATCTTCTTCGATACGCAGCACGGCATGCAATGCCCTCATACGTGATAGAGTTTAGGGTCATCTAGTCTGAGGGCTATTAATAGTGGAGTTTCTAATAGATCTGGGTGGAGATATCAACGACTCAGAGACCGAATTCATCTCAATTAATACCTCTGGCTCCGACATTTCTTTCAGAACGAGCAATTGGCCTCTACAATCACCTTGTGATAGCCATTAAGATGTAGTTGTTCATATTCTCTGCTATGTCAAAGGAACACCAAGTCAAGGTGCTTGGGATGGAGGACAAAGGTCATACCCGCATTGGCTGACCATAATGATGCGTATCAGTGCACTCACCCATTGATGCAGACATTCTACATTGGTGGTATCAGGTGTCTACTGGAGGTAACTTAATATGTCGAAAGAGTAAGAAACAAGACGGGTAGCTGATGTAAAGTATGAAGCTAAGTATCGAGCCATGGCCTTAGTAACATGTGAAGCACCATCTCGAGAGCTAAGATTTCGAATAATAAACGTATTTGCTTATACGTGATAATCAAGTTGTTCTCGCTTATTTCATCTCTCATATAGTACTGTAGAATTAGAAACTAGTTGGGAAAAGGAAACATGTACAGCTAGAACTTCATATTCTTTCCTATTCTATTAGGGTCGCCTTGAGTATATAAATAGATTATTGTGATTAATGAAATACACAATTTTTCCTTCAATCAATTATGATTACATGGTATCAGAGCCTAAGGCTAAAAAAAAAAAAAAAAGGGTCAATTTAGAGTTTATATTTTTTTCCAAAAGAGCCCTAAAGGGCAGTAGAAGGGATGTTTTGAAACACCACTTTAGGGTGATCTGTGGTTGACACAGCCACCACCAGCAGGAGCGCCGCCTCGAGATCGGCCCGTCTTCGGAATCCTGCCACCGGAAAGTTAGCGCGTGAAGCTCACGCGCCACCCCTGTCCTAGCAATAGTCCCCCACGTATCCCTAACCACTTGCAACCAGACTTCTCCAGCAGGGTCGCCGGCCACCAACAAGTATCCCTAACCACTCCACTAGCTTGTCCGACCGTTGGAACAGTGTCCTTCAAAGATTTTTGGTTCCAACAGTTATTCTTCCTCGAGTTTCCGCCTTTGTTTCTTGCTTCCTTCGACCTTCAGTAATATCCAAAGGTGTTTTGTGGATTGTAGGGCCAAGTTCTATTCCAGTGCAATGTTTTTCATGAAAAAGTGGTCCTTTTCCCTACAAGATCAAATTTTTTTGGTATTTTTCAAATTTTCAACGAATTGTTTCAGTTAAATCTGCTTCAATGACTAACAAGAAACCCTCAGGAGGAGTTATGTGTTATTATTGCCATAATCCAGGCCATGTACGCCAGAAGTGTAGGGGGCTACAGCGTAAAAATCAAAGTTCTTAGTCATCTCAGTATCAAAAATCACTTAAGTCTGGATCTACTTCTATCACTACACTCGTTGAGTCAGGTAAAACCAACATATGTTTTATTTCCTCTTCCTCCACATGGGTCATTGACTCTAAAGCCACCAACCATGACGATAACTTCGCTTATCGACTACGCCGCCTCACCCTTCTACTTCACTGCTATCTTTGTATGGGTGTCACATCTGTGTCCCCGGGTTAGTGGGACAATCCATACGACTCTCTAATCACTTTGACCTTATTTTAAGTTTACCACAATTCTCTTTTTAATTCAATTTATGTGAGTAACTCACTGCATAATTAATTTGTAGCATTCATTCTTTCAAGGATTATTGCTTGATTTAGGATTTTTCGACGGTGACATTTGGCAGAGTGACGCGAAGCCTCGGTCTCTTACATCCCCTCGCCATAGGTGCCAAAGTCTGTTATTTGTTCTGGAGTTGTTACCCCCTTTGAATTACATTGTCGTTGTGAAGAGATAAAAGGGAGAATCCCTAATTTTTATTATTTCACGAAAAACTAACTACTACATCACATATTGGACTTATATATATATATACATGCTCATGGGACCTACAATACAATAAGAAAATAAAAGGAAAAGACTGTACAATGTCTAACACTCCCCCTCAAGCTGGAGCATATATGTCATATGCACCAAGTTTGTTACAAACGATGAATTTAACCTCCGAGAGATTTAAAGATGTCTCGCTAGTTAATCATTTGACGACAAAACTAGTAAATTCTCCCATCCCGATGCGATCTTTTCTAATGAAGTGACACTAACTCAACATTGCTCGATCCTTACCAAGATCAGATTGATGCAATATGCAAAGGCCTGATTATCACGTATGAACTCTCGTCTCATTCATCCCTCCAAACTTCAACCCTGCAGAAGGCGTTCCTGCCCATGAGTTCAGATGTTGCCGCAGCCATAGCTCAACACTGGGCTTCGGGCCAGATCCGCCACTACATGTTTCTACTCCTTCCAGACATTAGGTTACTCACCAATGAAAGCCACGCACTGCTGAACGTCTATCCGTGGTGAGCCAACCTAACTGTGACTAAGCAGAACTAACAACCTAGGTATGACCTCTATTCTCACAACACACCTCGCTGGGTGTACTTTTGATATTTCAAGAACGCTGATTGTCAAAGATCTCACGATACAATACGCTGCTACACACGACATCATGAATCACTCAACAATACCACAGAAAAAATGTTCAGTCATAATGGTGAGATAGTTCACCTTACCTACGTAGTCAGCTTAAATAATATCTCCCAAGATCTCCTAAAGACTTCATCTGTAGCACAAGCTCGGTTGATTAGGATCCATATGAGTGTCTACCGTCGCGCCTAACATACCGCTTTCCAAGATGTCTAAAGCATACTTCCGTTGGGAAATGACTACACCAGAACTGGATTGAGCTATCTAAATTCCTAAGTGCAAAGTATTTGAGTTTCCCACTTTATCCCAAAGTGGCGGAAAAGGTGTTGCTTTAGTTTATGAATACCATCCTGACAACGCTCGTAATGACTATGTCATCCACATAAACAAACTAATAAATACACCGCCCGGTGCCACGAAGGATAAAAACTAAATGGTCCCACAGACCGCAAAGCATGCCAAAATCTTAAACAACATAACTAAAAACGGTCAAACCATGCTCGGTGAGATTTGCTCTGGGCCATACAGAGAACTGCGAACTACACACTAAACCACCCCCAGCAATAAAACCAAAGGCTGTCTCCATAAACTTCCCCGGCAAGATCACCATGAAGCCACATTTTTAATATCAAACCATAAAGTACAAGAGCACATAGCGTACCATGGAGAGGGAGATGGATGTATAACGTAGCAACCAGGAGAATGTGGTCACCATAATTAGAACCATAAACCCGAGTATATTCTTTTAGGGCAAACTAAAACTTAAGGCATCAACCCACCACCAGACTAACCTTAACTGTAAACCCAACGACAAACTAACTCCAGAAACTTACAAAACTAAAGAAACAACAAGATCCCAAGTGCTAGTTGAGTGCAGAGCAACCATTTCATTTACCATTGCATGTCGCCAGCCCGGATGGGAAAGAGCCTCATTGGTGTTCTTAGGAAGAGAAACAGAGAATATAGTAGAAACAAATGCAGAGTAGGGTGAAGATAATCAATAGTAACTCAAAAAATTGTAAATTAGATGAGGATTGCTAGTAGATCGATTACCTTTCTGAAGAGCAATGGGTAAATTATCAGCAAGAGGCAAGAGCTCTGCAGGGAGGCTTCATGGATAGGAAGCCGAGCCGGCCAGGCCTCACTGCAGGGCGGAGAGGAACAACGGAACTGACGACAATGATAAACCCTGGCTGTCGAGAAGGTACATCATCAACATACGAGACGATGGCTTGAAGTGACTTCGCACAGGAAGAGACTTGGAGGAGGAGAAGAAGGGTGAGTCCTCAAAGAAGGTGACATCAGCAAAGAGAAAGTATTGATGAGTTTGAGGGGAATAACAACGATAACCCCTTTTGAAGTCGAAAGTAGCCCAAGAAGATGCATTTCGTGGCTTTGGTGGAAAGCTTGTCTTGTCCTGGATTGAGAATATGAACAAAGCAAGTACAACCAAAGACACGAGGAGAAAGGAAATAAAATGGTTGGTCGGGGAAAAGAAGTGAATGAGGAATCTGATCATGTAACACAGATGAGGGCATACGATTAACCAACAATGTTCAGAAGCAACAAATTGGCCCCAAAAACGAAGGTACGAATACGACAACGGAGGAGGAGAGTACGAGTTGTCTCAATAAGATGACAATTCTACGCTCGGGCCTACTCCTGCATTTGGTCAAGAGTATGAGCACAAGCAAGATCAATACGATCCCATGTTTGGACATAAATGAAATAGCGCGCAAAAATATTCCCTAGCATTGTCACTACGTAACACACGAATAGAAATATTGAACTGGGTTAGAATTTCAGCATAAAATTTTGGAAAATAGAATATAGCTCAACTCGATTTTTCATTAAAAATAATCCAAGTACATCGGAATACCACCAAACGAAAGCCGACAAAATATCAAATCAAAGTGTACGCAATCCGACAAGGACCCCAAACATCAAGCAGACAAGTTCAAAGGAGATTTTGCCCGATTATTCAAACACTTTAGAACGACACGGTATGTTTCAGAACCGATGTGACTCACACGCAAGTGACGACAAAGTGGAAAAACGAGTGACCATCTTTTGGAACTTAAAAAGACTAGGGTGGCCTAGACGACTGTGGATGAGGAGAGGACATTAGTAAACGCAAGCGTGAGATGATTTCGAGGTGAGGTGGATAGGAGGCCTCAGACTCACATCTACGTCAATCGTCTCTCGTACCGGGGTCCCGCAAGGTCAAGCAAATTTATCGAAAAATAATGGAGCAGCTTAAGAGTACGAAAGGATTTTGGCTTGATGGAATAAGACAAAGGGACACTCAGAGGATAAAGGACAAAAGTGAGGGAGGGTGGAGTGGAGTGGGAGTCACCACTCCTTTAGCCATAGTTTGAGAACCATTAGCTAAGGTAACAGTAGATAAAGTAGGGGTAGTAGTAAGAGAAGAGAAAAAATCTTTATTACCAGATTGTGATCAGAAGCACCGGAGTCTAGAATCTAGGGTCCAAGAGAAGATGTATGAGTAAGGTAGAGACATTCCAAGCCGGGGCAACAGATGCAATAAAAGCCATTTGTCGCTCGAGCAGCGAAGATAGTCATCATACTCACTGTCAATGGGGGGAATACCCTAAGATGTGGAGGAGCTCGGAGTTTGAGGCGACTGAGAATCAGAATTAGAAGACTGGGCCACGTGGGCAGTGCAGGGAGGCCGTCCATGTAACTGATAACAACGATCACGAGTGTGGCTGCTTTATTGCACAGGTGCATGAGGACGCTGGTCTCTATACTTCTAAGCACACTGCCTCACCAAAGGTTAGTTTGAGAAACTAACACAAAAGAATCTAAAGTGCTATCAAATGACAAAGTCTGAGTGGAAGAGATACGGAGGAGGCGAGCAAACACATCATCCAAGGATGGGACTGATGGACTGCCAAGAATCTGATCTCGGACGGTCTCAAGATCTAGACAGAGGCCAATAAGAGTAAGGACCATGAAGAACTTGTCAATCTACGTTTGTTGAGCCCCAACATCACTAGTAAGAGGCATCAGTGTTAAGAACCCCTCTTTAAGAGAGGCAATCTGGCCAATATAATTAGATAAATCCATGTTCTGTTGTCAGATATTGACAATAGCAAAAGCCACCTTATAAAGGTGTAGGATATCCTTCGTGTATAGAACTTTTGCTTGATTCCAATACTTAGAACATGTTTTATAAGCCCGAAGATGAAGCAAAATTTTTGGATCAACCGACTGCCATAATACACTGCATAGTTGTGCATCTATTTTCTTCAATTGCACCTTGTCAACATTAGGTATAGCATCCTCCGGTGTAATAAGATGATCCTCATAACCTTGTCCCATGAACCAGAGTTCCACAAAAGCTGACCAAGAAAAATAATTCTTACTACCAATCAATTTTTCTGATGTGATAGTAGGAGATTCAGAGATAACAAATGTAAAAATAGGATTTTTAGTCGCCACATCCACTTATCTGAAGATTGAATCACGTTTGGATTGAAGAGAGCCCTAACAGAGGCGAACTGGCGGTCGTGGAACTCGAGATGAAGAAAAGGACCTAAACCGGCGTGGTAAGAGTGACTGACGGAGGTGCAGTGGAGTCGAAATGGTAAAAAAGGTTGATAAGGAGGGCTTGGGGAGGACCGCCAAAGGGATGGATCAGCAAGACAGTGCTAGATGAGCCTAGAGATGGAATCTCGACACCGAAAAGTGGGCCACGCGCCCACACCTGCCGACGCGTGGAACGTAGGCCACTGGAGAAGAGTGGTGCGTGGCAGCACGTGGAAAGTTGTTTTCCGGGGGGGTTTCCTCCGACTTGTAGATCGGCCTCATACGCCTTGGAATCTGAGGTTTCGATCGAGAAGAGCCGGTCGAAAAAAGCCACCGGCGCAAGGAGATCTCGCGACTTGGCGACGGGCGAGGTGATCCAACGACAATGGCAACAAGTGAGGGTTCCGAAGGAGAAGTGACCGAAAGGAACATTAGCCACGAAAAATTAGGTTTTCCCTTCTGGCTTTAAGAAAAGGGAGAATCCCAAATTTTTATTATTTCACGAAAAACTAACTACTACATTACATATTGGACTAATATATATATACATGCTCATGGGACCCACAATAAAGTAAGAAAATAAAAGAAAAAACTGTACAATATCTAACAATCACCTAAGTCATCCTTCTCTTTCATGGAAGTGGCTGATATCCTCAATTTTCTACTATCCTCAATTTTCTAAATTATCTTTCATCAATCATGAGTCGCACATGCTGTTCTCTCATCGCACAGATTCGGAAATTCTGTAGCTCAATAAACGAGCCCCACTTCTGAGTTAGTTCGCCCCATGTATGGGTCCTTGTCCAATTATGTCTCCCACTAGGTTTAAGTATTTCGTTACTTTTGTTGACGATTTCTCTCGCGTCACTTGGCTTTATTTAATGAAAATTCGTTTTGAGCTTTTTTCTCATTTTAGTGTTTTTTGTTCTAAAATTCAAACTCAATTTCATGTCCATATTCAAACATTGAGGAGTGATAATGCCAAGGAATATTTGTCGAAACTTGTTCAGTCCTTCATGATACAACATGGGATTCTCCATCGACCTCTTGATAAGACAATACACCTTCAAACTCGGGGTAGTTGAGAGAATGAATAGACATCTTCTTGAGACTACCCGGGATCTTTTGTTCCAAATGCATGATCCCAAACACTTTGGACTAATGCAGTCTCCACCGCATCTTTTTTTGATTAATAGGATGCCACTACGCTCTAAATCACTACCTACCGTCATTGTTTCCTATTGATCCCAAGGTATTTGGATGCACATGCTTTGTTTGAGAAGTCTATCCTCATGTCTCTAAACTTGATCCAAAGTCCTTAAAGTATATATTTGTGAGATATTCTTGTGTTCAAAAAGGGTATTAGTGTTATTGTCCCCAATTCCTTCAAGGTTACTAGGTCTACCGGAAGGTTACATCTTTACACCACCCTGCTTTCCCTTTCTTCTCCTATTACTAATCAAGGGGAGGACAGATGATTTATTAGTACACTATTTCCTCATCAACCTTAATCAGTTCCACTGCATCCTACCTGTACCTGCTCCTCGTTAAATCTCTATTACTCGTATTCTCGCCAAAGCCTTTAATAATCCTAGTCCAACAATTAGTTGCTTCACATTAATTCAATCCGTAATGACGATCTTCCGATCAAGCCTCCGTGAAAGCTTAAACTACAATACACACAATCTTTCGTTTGTTTCCTATAACCAAGATTGAGGAAGGAATCCGATTAATCAAAAAATGTTTATGGAAACAAGATCGCCCATAAATGTCAGGCATGTGCATTTGAAACAATAAAGCTCGAGCGGTTTCAAGAAGGAGTCTATTTTTTCTTTCCACAACTCCATTTTGAGGAGTATCAAAATAGGATGTCTGATGAAGGATGTTATTCTGAAGCATGAATGACTGAAATTGTTCAGACATATATTCTTTCGCATTATCACTTCTCAGATTTCGAACATAAACATGAAACTGAGTGTGAATTTCAACACAAAAGGCATGAAAGTGAGAAAACAACTCCAAACGGTTTTTCATTAAATATAACTAAGTTGTTCGCGAATAATCATCAAACGAACAAAAATATTGAAACCACTAGATACAATCGATATGGACCCCACACATCCTAATGAACCAACTTAAAAGGAATAAAAACTCGATTATTAACTTTAGAACTCAAATGCACACAATGAAGCTTAGCATATTGACACGACTCACGGTTCAATGAGGACAGGCTAGAAAACTGAGGATATAGCTTCTTCAATAGAGAGAGAGAAGGATGATCCAAGTGACAATGTAATTTGAATGAGGTAATAACTCCAAAACAAGCAACAGATTGTGGCACCTCTGTTTCAAGGATGTAGAGACCCCCAGACTCAAGTCTTTACCAATAATCTGCTTCGTCAAAAGATCCTAAATCAAACAATAATTATGAAAGAATAAGATATTGTAATTAAGTGTACGAGGGAGTTTACTCACATAAATTAAATTAAAAGAGAATTGTGGTAAACTCATAACAGAGGTCAAAGTGATAAGGGGAGTAGAATGAATTGTCCCTGACCCAAGGACACAAGATGTTGACCCATCTGCAAGGGTAACAGTAGAAGTAGAAGGGTGTGGCTAAAACGTAGTAAATAAACTAAAATTACCTGTCATATGATATGTGGCTCCAAAGTCAATGACCCATTTGGAGGGAAGATGAAATAAGACATGTGTTAGGTTTACCAAACTCGGCAAGCATAGTGCTTGGAGTAGAGACACCCTTCAATGATTCATGAACATATGGAAACCTTCGATTTCTATTCTGCAATTTCCTACAATCCCGACGTACATGCCCTGGATTATGGCAATAATGACACACAACTCCACCTGAGGATTTCTTGTCAGTCATAAGGGCAGATCTAACTCAAACAACTCCACTTGAGAATCTCAAATCTTTTCTTCACGCTAAGCCATACAAAGGATTAGAGAATGTCAAGTATTGGGTGTTAAAGTCATGAGAAGGAAGCGGGGAATTTTGTTATCTCAACGGAAATCTGTGCTTGATATGTTATCTCAAACAAGGAAATTGGGTGTCAAACCATGTAGTACTCCTATGACTCCTAATGTGCAGATCACTAAGGAAGGAGACCTATTTGAAGACCCTAAGAGATACAAACAACTGGTTGGGAAATTGAATTACCTTACAGTAACTCGCCCGGATATTGCTTATTCACTAAGTGTTTTGGAATGATACGCCATCTCTACTACCAATCATCAAGCAATTGTGGAGTATATCCTTATGCCATTTGAAAGCAAACCCTGATCGGAATATTGTATAAGAAGCATGGGCATACTAAAATTAAGTGTTTTTCTAACACAGATTGGGCATGATCTAAGAAAGATAGAAGATCCACCTCAGGATATTGTCTTTTTTAGTGGAAATCTAATCTCATGGAAGGTGTTAGCTGCGTTGTCTCGCCTAGCGGAGTTAGAGCAGAACTATGGCCTAGTTTGTATGCGAGATCATGTGGACACGCCAGTTATTGATAGAAGTGGGTATCGAAACTTCAGTACCAGCGAAGCTTTTGTGTGATAACCAAGTTGCCATGCATATAGCATCTAACTCGATATTTCATGAACGGACCAAACATATTGAGATAGATTTGTCATTTTGTCTGTGAGAAAGACTCATTGGCCGATCTCTCTGGCCAGTGGATGTAAAGACCGGAGAATAATTAGATATCTTCACAAAACCTTGAGTGGGATCGAGTCACTACCTGTAACAAGTCAAGTATGATCAACATCTAAAATCATCTCATGGTTTTGCATACTGCTTTCACCATGTTCAATAAAATGTCATGTAGAGTTAGGAAACTTCTATATTTTTTTCCTATTTGCCTGGGCATAGTTGTCTTGTATATAAATAGGTTATTTGTGATCAATGAAATACACAATTTTTCCTTCAATCAATTCTGATTACACAACTAACCCAATTTTCCATGAGATGACCAAGCACATCGAAGTGGATTGTCACTTTATCAAAGAGAAGATTGCATCGGGATGCATGACTACTAGTTTTACCAACTCTAATAACCAACTAAAGAAATATCTTCACTGTTTCCAGAGGTCCTAGATAAAGTATATATGTGACAAGCTTGGCGTTTGACTCATATGTCTAAAACATGTAGAGATAAAGTTTACTTCCTAATCCATTTAAGATTCTTTCTCTCTTAGTCTCCTAATTAGACTCTAACTTTGTTTCCTTTTTTTCCTAACACTGTATACATGACAAGCATTCATTCAGAATTAATGAGAATCGTAGTATTCCTTTCTCTCAACACATATTATGTTAACCCAAATACAAATTGATTATTAATGAGTTAGTGCGAAGTTAACATGACGTTGACTTAGATAGAATTGTATTTCCATGCCTCAAAACAACAAAATATACCAAGTTCAATTCGTGTTAGAAAATCATATCAAATGTGGTCACCATGGCTTATTGTCAATATTATTAAGTTTTAAATTCATCGCTTGTATACAAAAAACATCTAAACTTTAGTAATGTGATGATATTCTCACCCAAAATGGAGGTTGTTTATTTTTTTTTCCTATTGAAAATAAGGAACTAGCACAACCTATGAATTCTCTCAAATCAATCACAATATCCATCAAATTGTTCTCCTAAAATTCTCTTTTTGAGAGAACATGGTGGGTGATGAGTATCTTAAATACTCATTTTATCCCCATGTTTTGTTTAGGTTTTAGTAGTTTTATGAAATAAATAAGTATTCTAATGCTCTCTTTTCTCAATTTTGTGATTAGGCTAACCATTGAGCGGAAATGAGCAAAATTGAAGAAAAATAGGCAAAGTCATCATGCAATCGCAGCAAACATGTGATCCTTTCACCTATGTGACGTCCTTCTATGGATCCCTTATTGGTATGGGCACATTCTAGACTCCGAGGGCTTTCCATAGACACCAAGATCATGCGATTCGGAATCCGAATGAGCAAGATACGACATCGGGAAGTGAAGGAGACGTAAAATGACGAATTTTCGAACTAAGCCAAGACTCGCACTACAAGTGAGTCCACCCATGATACAAATGCGGAGTCGGGCTTTGAGATGTTCAGCACCTCAGCCTCCCATGTCAGAGCATAGATTCACACGCCACGGATGGAATGTCTAGCCCACCTTTTGGCCGGGGGGCTTCCAGCCCTCTCTCTCGCTTTTTCTTATAAAAGAACAAAATTAGGGCTTTTAGGGAGAGGAGTTCATGGAGGCAAAGCGAGAGGTTCCCTTAGGTGGAAACACCCTAGGGCAAAATCTGTTAGGGAAAAAGATCTTGAAGAAGAAGGATAGGAAGATTGGAAGAGAAGAAGGACTTCAATCCAAATCTAGTTTATTCCTTATCCTCTTTTCCTACTTTGCTCATTTGGCTATGGTCAGATTTCTCCCTCCATGAGCCAATCTCATTTTCTAGGGTTTTTGATGTAGTTTGACAATGAACTATGGTGTTGTGCTTTAATTTGTATTCTAATCTCATATTAAATGTTCTATTCCAGTCTTCATGCTTGTTGATGATTGATCTCCATTAACATGACTTATGACCTAATTTGAGACTGAGAAGTGATAATTAGGTTAGACCATGAATAGAATGTCATGTTTCACCATATAATAGAGATATTTGTGGGTTACATGTGGCTTTATGGATTTTACTACTTAATGCATCCTTTGTTATAATGGTTTGAGGTAGAGATACAATATAACCTTTTCCAAGGGTAGATTGTCATTGCTTCAAAAGGAATAGCATGTGTATAGGTGAAATCCGCTATTAATATATGATTTAAGAATCATTAGGAACAAGTAGAGCCTCACCATAGGAATTCGTTACATTTTCACTTTGCATGTTAGTGACCTTAGTTTAGGATTTATCTAGTTTAGTTCGTTTTCCATTTCAACTTCACATTTGTGTCAATCCAAATAAAGTTAGGACTATTCTAATTTCGGTAATTAGTAACCTAATCCTCGTTGAACGATATTCTTATTCATCACTTTATTACTTGAGGCGACGCATGCACTTGCGCACATAAGCGTACACATTTTACATAGCACACATTTCGCGCCTATCAATGGGCTTTATTTTTCATTTGAAATTGACAAGCTTTGTTGAGGTTCACTAGAGGATCCAAAAATTTTGTTGGAGTCATAAGAAGAAACAACATAAAATCCATGAAATGTATCCCATCTTTCTAGTGGAAATATGGGAAACATATAACAAAGTTGAATTATTTATGAGAATTTAGCAATGACATCAAGTGTGGAGAGAAAGGAAATACCTCTAATAATAAACAACATACAAAGAGGAGTTTGCTAAGTTCTCTAGAGCCAGCGATGCGCCTCTTCTAAGAAGTATCATTTGGCAATGTGTCTTCTTAAGTCGGCTTTTTCAACTCGGGAAGCTATGTCAAAACGCCTGACAAAGTGGATCAAAGTGGTGCGAGGGGTGGTCTTCAAAGAAATATGGTTTCTTTTTCCACATCAAAGAAGAGACCATAGACAACATTCTACTACGATGCATTAAGACTAAGGTGTTGTGGTGGTTACCTTTTGCTCTTTTTGGAGTGTTTTGGATCTTACCCATATTGATGAGAAACTTTACTTGGTTGGCATTACTTCCTTGTGGGTAAAAAGCGCAAATAAAAGAATGGAAAGCAGCCCCTTGATGTATTTCTCGAATAGTTTGAAAGGAAAGAAATATGCTAGCTTTTGATGACAAGGAGCTTTTGGTACAACGACTAAACTCCTTTGTTTGTACTTTTTGGTCTTGGACAAAGTCATATATGGATGACAAGTCACTTCCCTTAATCAATTCTTTTTTCTCATTTAGGCTCTAGATGAAGTTTGTAGCCCCTCTTTTTTATGGATTCTACTTTTAAGCGACAATTGTATACTTTCTATATGCTTTGACATGCCTTTTGGTTGCACTTTCTTCTAACTCAATACTAAATTTATTTTACTTATCAAATGGAAAAAGAAAAAGCAAAGAAACAATAAGAAGGTGAAAAATGTAAATTTTTGTTTTTGATAAATAAACCGATATATTAACCAAAAGCTATAGAGTGTACAGGAAGTATACCAGCAGCAAGGGAACAACAAAGGCAAACAAAAAACAAAGCCTCACTGCCCCTCAATTTAAGGCCATCCACTCCAAAAAACCCAAAAGTGAAGAGGCCTCATCCCCTAAGTATAATTTATTCCAACTTCATAGATTATAGACAAAAGAATTCTTTAATTCTATACAATAAAGACCCTCTTTAAAAGTTATACCATTACGCCCTTCCTAAACCGGTCTAAAATACACAGGAATAGGAGTTCAAATCTTTTTCCTCTTTCTGTCCATAAAGGAACCCCTCCAGCTAAGTAAAGCCTCCTTTACCGACTTAGGAAAAACCCAACGGACACCTAACAAGGAGAAAACGATCTCCCATAGGGTACTGACCGCTAAACAGTGTAATAAAATGTGGTTAGTCGACTCTTATGCACAACAGCAAAGGTAATATCTGTTCAAGAGCTGTCACCCCCTTCTTTGAAGCTTGTCTATAGTGAGAACCTTCCCCCAAGCTACTTCCCATGCAAAAATACATTGATTTAGTTGAAGCACTTGATGTCCAAATGCCCTTAGCAGGAAAAGAAGAGGTAAACCTTGGTCAAGAATTTCAAGTCGCAGACGTTAACAAAAACTCTATCACTAGTTGTCCCAATTCAAGTGACTTTATCTGCCTCAATAGCGACCCTTTCTCTCTACAAAACTCTTTAAGAGATTCACGACCAAGTCCAATTCCCAGTTAATGAAAGCTCTCTCAAACCTTAGATTCCAACTTCCATGGCCATTGCCCACCCCATGATCCCACACCTCCGCCACCGCCTCCAACTTGTTGACTACAATATCAAAACGCTCAGTGAAAGAATTCCTGAGGGTTGAGGTGCCACACCAAGGATCCATACAGAATCTAATTCTAGTGCCATTACCAATGCTAACTTTCCAATTTTCTCTTACCCAACAAGAAACTTTTAGGATATCCTTCCAAAGCCTAATTTACAAGGGCCACCGGCCTCCTTTGTAAAAAACCCGAAAATTCAAATTCTTCAAAGAACGGCATCGGTCAAAACCAATTTTTCAGTTCAGATCATTAAACGATTTCACCGCTGGACTCCATCTCTAAATCTAGCTACCACGTCAAATTCATCAAATCTTCGAGATTCGAATTTCACGCTTTTCGAGTAACGGTGGCTCTGCGTCAGAAACTACGTGAAAGACATGTGATGTGACAAAGTCACCTACTACATGTACTCCATGTGACATGTTGTACGTATTAGTGAGATGATGAGATGAATGGCTTGGGGATAAGCCATGTGTCAAAAATCAAGATGAAGGGACAATAATGGAATTAAGGAAAAGTTAAATGAGTATAAGCCAAAATAGGAGAATTTTTCTTCTCCATCGGGAACACAAAATCGGCAATGAGTATCGGATCCACCCAGAGAGAGAACGGTGACTCTCTCTAGATTTCCGCCGCTCGGACCGCTGGTCTCGCCCGAGCCACAGGGGCAAGCCGCTCTCACGCGGCTAGGCTACGCGTGACACCGACATCACTCAAGTGGAGTTCGACAACCTAAGAGGTAGGGTCTTCCTACTCTGTGTTATTCTCATTAAGAGTCATGTGAATGGTTAGGATATTCGAGGCTTGAATTAGTCGTATTTCGCCTCAAAATACTTTGAACCGAGTGAGAAGATCCCTTATGTGGCCAGAACAATGTCGCCCTAGGTTTCACCGCTCACGTGGAATCGTTGTGTGATTTTGTGTGTTTTCTGGGTGATTCAAAATGAATTACTTGATTGGTTAATTAGCTCATGTGAGCTAATTTTGTTATTGGTTGCAAATTGGAATAAATATGATTTATGAGTTAATTATAGTATATACATGCATTATACATTAGTATGAGCTGTCGAATCGCTTAAATTGTGTGAAATAAATGTTAATGCATGGAATTTAATGTGTTAACATGAGGTTGAATTACATAAAATATAATTGTGTAAGCCATTGAAATGAATTGTAATTAGCTCAAGTGAGCAAATTTTGATGTTATTGATGTGAATTAAATAACATATGGCATGTATGTAAATTTTGTTAATATATGTGTAAATGATATATCGGCATGTGTGGTTCGAAATGGCATAATGCATTTCATATAACTGAGCAAACCTATATAAAATTAAGTGTAAGTGCACAAATGAAAGAACAAAGGAGGTTTTTCGCATCGGGCTTAGGCATGCATGAGGAGTCGTTGAGGACCCGAGACACGAGATTGATATGTGGTATACCGCAATCATGTATTTGCTCGAGTGTGTGTTTATGTTGGATCACCGCATATGCACTTACGAAAACTCATGTAGGAGATTTTCACTACCGGGCATTGCTCACCCCGTCGAGGATCATTATTTCAAAGGTGGATCGCTCGAGGAATACAACGCTCTTAGAGGCCAATTTTGTAAGAAAGCCGGTTGTGGCCTTGATGTTTTTGGTATTTTCATTGTATAACATGTATTAAAACTCTAAATTTTGATATATGTTTTAGTGAAGAGTATTGTAATAACTCTTAAACTATTATTATATAGTTGATATGTGTTTTGTGATTATTGATGCATGGGCCCAAGTGGCCATTTTTACTCGCACATGAACCTTGCAAGGCCATTTGTTAATTGTTTATTGTGTCAGATTTTGCAGAGCTCCCGTACAAAGGAGATTTTGCCCGATTCGTGGGAGTGGTGTCCGCCGGTTACCTCGACATCCACGAGTATTTCGCTGCCGACTAAGGTCACTGCACTCCCCGTGAAATGGGGCGTCACAATCTACATCGAGCTAATATAAACCACACTCGGGAGCCTGCAGGTGTTTATAAGTATGGTTCGACACTCAACATAGCTTTGTGATCAGCCAAGGTAAACGATTACCTTAGGAGCTCCTATGGGTGTAGAGCTAGGTATACGACTACCTAGGGCTTGAGACTCAAGTAGCCATGGTCATAAGGTATGGAACATCACGCCTGGTAAAGCTCGATGTCGTATTTAGGTATGTGATTACCAGGCGCCACGGACAGATTAGAACACTGCATGCATTGTGTTTTATGTATGAATTGTGTGATTGTGTGTTTAGTGAATAGCACATAGGGAAAAAATTGATGAGAAGAATTTTTTTTTGAAGTTTTACAATGTGTAAAACTGGAAAAAATAAATAAATAAAAATAAAAAAATAAAAATGAATTTTAATAAATTTATTCGTTCTCCTAGAAAATGAAAAAAAAATATATATATATATATATATATATATATATATATATATATATATATATATATATATTTTTTTTTTTTTTTTTTTTTTTTTTTTTTGGTTTTCTAGTAGCCGACAAGAAAAATTATGAGAAAAAAAAGGTGCAGGCAAAGAAGGTTACGCCCATAGTATTGGGTCACGATATTAAATATGATCAGACAGGACACAGGCGCATAATAAGCTTATGATAGGGAAGCTGGTCACGATATCACGGACACGCTACACGAGCACAAATGAGACAGTTACGATACGGCCCACATTGGCAGACAAGGCGAGCGCCTAGCGAGGGCCTGGGATCAGGTCGCGACACGAATGGTCGACAGACAGCGCTGCTCGCCTCCGGGTTATATCACGAGACGTGCGAGACAGTTTCGAGGGAAGCGCCACGCATACTCACATTGCAGGGTGCATGACACTCCATTGCCAGAACACACCCGCCCCGCGATACTGCAGGGGGCACCTTCGCGATTGATCGCCGAGCTAGCCCGCGACACGACACAAAGCAGGCGCAAAGTTAGGCCGAGGTGGGCGCACCGTGCACTCGACTCCGCTTGACTCAATACACTGCTCAGTCACCGTCAGGGACCGCTCACAGCAATATTCACGAGGTTTTCAAAAAAAATAAAAATAAATAAATAAACAAATCAAATCAAATGGAATGGAATAATTTTTTTTTTAAAATAAAACAAAATTTTTTGTTGTTAATTATGATTTAATATATGGAATTAATTGTCTTGCATTACCTATGAATGCATTGACATTGTGTATGAATATTTTTCTAAGACGTGAATAAGGTCTCTGGCCAGGTTTACACCTTAGAGATACTGGATTAAGACTTAACTTGCCATTTGACATGTAGATGGTTTAGCCTGAGGAGAGACGGAGAGGTCGCCCACGAGGTACTGGTCAGCACCACCGGCCACCACCACCGGCTTTTGGATCAAGACTTTTACCTGAGGTCAGAGGGTATGTCAGCCGCTATTGCACAAAGCAGTCTCAGTAGCCAGGAGGTCCTCGAGTAACCTTCAGAGGTTCAGCACATCATCTTCGACATTCATTGTGGGAGGAGATTCGATGGTGGCAAACCATTGTTCATGCAAGCTGGTAGCGATCAGAGGTTATGTAGACTGGGTTTCGATACGACCAGATCGACTACCAGATTCCAGCCTAGAGAGTGAGGCCCAAGTATGGTGGAATGGCAAAGACTTCTCAGAGATCTGTGAGGCAATGACTTGGGCAGTTCCAAGACCTTTTCAAAAGGCAAGTATTTTTCGAATACTACGACATGCGAAGGCTCCTCGGAGTTCCGTGTCAGCAGGACCATGAAGGTGATCGAGTATGTGGCGCAGTCTGAGCTACCCGCTTGGCCGATGACTCACGCGGGCTACCTAACGCGGGCCAAGGTCGAGGATCGAGAACGGCTAAAGTTATCCATTCTGGGGCGTGATTGTAGAAGGCTTTGATAGGACATGACCCATGGTTAGGACGGCCTCACCATGTGAGAGAGAGATAGAGGATGCACGGGGTATTCAAATTGCAGATGCTGGTGAGAAGAGGGAGAATCAGCCTTCTTCTAGTTCGGGGAAGAGGCAGAAGACTTCTGCTTCACACGAGTTTCAGGAATAGGGCCAAGATGGGGCATTTAGTCAGGCAGCGCAGATGATATGTTATTTATGCTCGACACTGGCATGCGAGACGGATCGGGCTCTGCCATCAGGATCCCAGGATTTCGGGGACAAAGATGCAAACCCAACGAGCCGAGAACAGAGAGTATACAAGCCATCTCCAAACACCCTAGTATGGGTCAGGAGGAAACCATTAGCTTCCTGGTGCTATACAAGCACCTCAAGACAAATGGGCCGGGAGGCCAGAGTGTGGGTCGAGGTCAGTAATGTGGACTCATGTTTAGACTCTACCGACAAGGCGCACGATATGTTATATCCACGACAAATTGGGCATATGAGGCGTAGATTGTCCTAGAGAAAAAGGTCCTTATGGTATTGCAGTCGAGCATACTGAAAGCACCGCTGATATGCAGTGGTACGCTTCTACTCTTGCACTTCGCTGAATCAGAGTAGCGCTTTGAATTGGATGCATCATTCATTCATTAATGCATCTCAGGTGATGTGATTTGAACTTATGAGGTTGAGGTCTTTAGAGAAGTCAGGATGTTCTTCCCTGATGTGGTGAGAGTTGACTTGATAGGTCGGGACAGAGTTGTAGATCTCGATATTCTCGCCATGCTGATTCTCAAAATCGTGACGAGTCGGCAGGTGCACTATGACATCACGCCGAGCCCAAAGCGTGGCACGATATATCATTCACCACTCGGGCGAGCGCAGATTGAGCTTATTCGACTACATCCAATGAAGACTCATAATTCAACCAGAAATGAAGAGTAATTAATGTGTCACAAAGTACAGGTCGTTAATCCCCTGTGAAAAGCCCGATAGTAAGAGACCCAGGAGATATCCCAAATTTCTGTGTGGGTGTAAGAGACCCGAGGAGATACCCAAAATTTCTGAATCGGTGTAAGAGACCGGGGAGCTATCCCGAATTTCTATGTAGGTATAAGAGACCCGTGGAGAAATCCGAAATTTCTGTGTAGGTATAAGAGACCTAGGGAGATATCCCGAATTTCGTGGTATAAGAGACCCTGAGATATTCGACTCTCAGGTGGGTGTAAGAGACCTGAGAACCAAATTTCAGGATGGGTGTGGTGACCCGGAGATATCCCAAATTTCTATATGCTGTTAGACTGGGGAAGATATCCGAAATTTCTATGTGGATGTAAGAGACCCGTGGAGATATCCGAAATTTCACAGGATGTAAGAGGCTCGCAGCAGGTGCGTAAAAGTTCCAAGGCCTGCAGAGAACACGCGGCCATGTTATCACGAAGACTTCAGAGTTTGAAAGTAGACATAGATTTTATGACTCGAGATTTGGCTACCCATTGAAATCAGATAGGTGTTGGTGAGCCTAAGAAGGGCTCTCAGATGTGATGTCATTCATGACATGGATTAGGTCAGACCATTCATTGGATTTGTCAGCAGAATTGTGACCTCGAAGGTCACTACACCTCAAGCAGATGTAGGATTACATATGTATCGTGGTCATGGGATGATGTATGTGTGGAATTTCAAGACGAAATTCCTTGGGTGAGGGAAGAATGTAAACCTGTGAAAATTCGAATTTTCGAAAAATGGTAAATCCAAGATCTACTGAAACCCCAATTTTTCTAGTCTCACACTTGAACTGACCACTGAATCATCTCCCATGAAATCTAACTATCATGTAATTTCACGCACTCCGAGATTAATCGAATTTCAGCGCTTTTCGAGGCACCGGTAATGAGTGTCAGAAACAAATTGCAGAAAGACATGTGATGTGACAAAAGTCACTACTACATGTACCCATGTGACACATGTTGCATGATTAGCGAGATGATGAAGATGAATTTCCATTCAGATTAAGCCATGTCAAAAATTACATGATGACATATAATTAAAGAAAAGTTAAATGAGTATAAGACAAAATAGAGAATTGTTTTCTCCTTTGGAACACAAAATCTAAGAAATGAGGGTCGATCCAAATTCCCAGAGAGAGTGTGTGACTTCTCTATATTTCCCCGTCGCTCGGACCGTACCGCTTTCGCCAAGAAATGTTGTTCTATGCTACGGCGCTACTTTAGACATCGATTCAAAGAGTTTCGACAACCCAAGAGGCAGGTCTTCTCCTACTTCAAGGTTATTCTTTCGCTTAAGAGTCATGTAGTCTACAGTGATATTCCGGGAGGTCAATTAGTTAGTGTTTTCTGGGCCTCAAAATACTTGAACCGAGTAAGAAGATCCTTATGGTGGTCGTGAAATGCTAGCGACCCTAGGGTTTCACCGCTCACGGAATCGTCAGGATTTTGAAAGTGTTTGATGATTCAAAATGAATTACTTGATTGGTTAATTAGCTCATGTGAGCTAATTTCGTGTTATTGGTTGCAAATTAAACATGATTTATGAGTAATATGTTAGGTATATATGTATTATATATTAAATGAGTTGTTGGAATTAATTTTTAAATTGTGTGAAATAAATGTTAATGCATGGAATTCAATGTTAACATGAGGCTCAATTACATAAAATATAATTGTGTAAGCCATTGAAAATGAATTGTACTAGCCTGGCGAGCAAATTTCACGCGGTCGACGCGAATTAAAACAACACGCAGGATGATGTAAATTTGTTTAATATGTGTAAATAATATCGGCATGGCCTGAACAAAGATAACGACTTCATACGCACCTGCAAGAACCTGTAAAATTATGGAGCGCATGGCACGAAAGAAATGAAAATGATATTTTCTCAAGACGCACTAGTACGTGATAAGTTTCTAAATATACCCAGACACTGACGATGTAGAAGGATTTAAGAGGGATCACAGAGTTTGAAATGGTGATGTTTATGCTTGAATCATTGCATGTACCTAGGTGGAAGTAACCCATGTAGGAGATTTTCACTATCGAGCATTGCTCACCCCGCCGAGGGATCATTATTTCGTGCATGTGGACTGCCAGAAGACGGCGCTCTTTAGAGGCCGATTTTTAGAAGAAAGTCAGGTTATGGCTTTGATGTTTTTGATATTTTCTATCAGATAACATGATGAAACTGGAATTTTGATATATGTTTTGTGCGAAGGTGATTGTAATAACTCTGAATCCATTGTTATATATTGATATGTGTTTTGTAAGTATTGGATGATACTCTGCGGCCATTTTTACTTGCACATGGACCCTGTGGTCGTTGTTAATTGTTGCATGAAGATTGGCAGAGCCTCCCCGTGCTGAGACTCGCCCGATTTTCGTGAAATTTGCGGCTGGGTTACCCGACATCCACAAGAGCTCCGAAGGAATACCTGGTCATTAACCGACCCCTAACAGCCGCTACATCCTTGTGAGCTCCACTGGGCTAGTTCTTTTCCCAAACTTTGAGCATATCAGCCTTTTCCAAATATTATACGGTTCCAAAGAAAATCTCCAAACCTATTTTCCGAGAAGAGCTTTGTTCAAATAAGGACAATTTTCTCAACCCTAGACCACCTTGATCTTTTTCAGTGCACACCACCCCATTTAATTAAACGGGGTTTCCTCTCTAGGGCCTCGCCTCCCCAAATGAAACTTCTCTACAACTTTTCCAATCTCTTGGCCACAGAGACAAGCATTCCAACCAGGGACATTTGGTATAAAGGTAGGCTAGCAAGAGTACTCTTTATCAGAGTAACCCTTCCTTTCTCTTCCAACAAGCAAGCCTTTTGCGCATTCTTTCGTCAATACCATCCCACACAGTCACCAACTTATGAGCAACCCCCAAGGGTAACCCTAAATAGGTAGAAGGGAGGCTCCCAATATGACAATCCAATTCAGCAGTTAGGTCATGCGCATTATCCACCTCTCCCACCGGAAGCAATTCACTCTTATCCAAATTAATTTTCAGACCTAAGGAAACTTCAAACCAAAACAACACCCAACTTAAATGGTGTAGTTGATCCTCAAAGACCTAACAAAAAACTATCGTGTCATCAGCAAAGAGGAGGTGGGAGATGCTAAAGTTTGTCCCTTCTCTTCCTCTAAACCGATAGCCAGAAATGAAACCACCTACCACCATTCGAAGCAAAATATTCAAGACCTCCATTCCCATGACGAACAAATAAGGAGAGAGGGGATCTCCCTGTCTCAAACCCTTAGTGCTTTAGAAGAAACTAGTCATGACCCCATTAACCAAAACCGAAAATTCTAAGAGTGAGATGCACCACCGCATCCACTCATATCCATTTATTACATAGCGACTCAATTCTAAATGCTCAAGCTTCAGGAATTTGGCCTTGAAGGCGACATCATGCCTAACACCTCCTCACGTGCACATAGCCCCATACCCACGCACATGGAGAGTCAAAGTCCATTATGGACTTTCAAAGAAACATGGGGATTAAATTGCAAGGAGAGGATTCGAACCCAAGACCTCCTACCAAAGCAAGCTCTGATACCATGTTAAATGAACAACTTTTCTAAAAGCTCAAGTTTGTAGGATTTTGGTTTAATATGAATATCTTGCTTCAATAATTGCCAAAGCCCATACACTGCATGACCTTAATCAAGAACTGCTAGTTTAAGTTGTCATGAGCTTTCTCTATATCTAACTTGCAAACCACACCCTTCATCCTTTTCTTTCTTCAATGATCAATCAACTCATCTGCATTGTGAAGCCTCAGAATTTGTCAGCCCTCATCAAAGGCATTCTGGTTCCACCCAACAAAATCTGCACTCATCTTCTCTCACCCATGGCTTTCAACAATCTTGTTATCTACAAATCCATAGAGACTCACCACTAATGTAGGGCTTCTCAAAAACTTCCAGATCCTCAACCTCCCTTCTTCATAATAAAAACAAGAAAGATGGTATTCAAACTTAGTAAAGTTCCGGGCCTCATGGAATTCCGAACATCCCCAAACTTCCTCCTAATAAAGTGCCGCTTGTCCCGCTAAAGGCTAGAGAAGCGCCTAATCATCCAACCCAAAGCCTTGTCACCATTCATTTCTTTTAGAGCAAAGAAAATTTGCTCCTCCACAGGCGTACCTCCACCTCAGCCTTATCAAGGGCCGTGCCACAACGGAATATCAATATTAGTCCATTTTGCCCACTAAGTTATTATAGCCAATTGGTGAAAATTAACCATTTATTGGGCTCTCAATGTCAGCTTATAACTTTACTTTAAGGTGGCGAAAGAATTGCAGAACAAATCAATCACCAGAAAGGAAAACAAAGGAATCGATAAGCTATCCTAGCAAGTCACTATACTAGTCAAACAGTAAAACTTATTTTTATACTTTTATAACTAATAGTTTTGAAATATCAACTTCATTCTGATAACGTAGTTAAAGTTAACGGAACTTATGGCTAATAGCAAGTGTGTTTGCTTTAACAGAGATGGAAAAAGCAAAGATGCTTGTGACAAAGTAATGGTACTGCATTTGATCTGCACTCTGAGAATGAAAAACAAGAAAAAGAAGCTGGTGATCTGAGATCAAAGATCATAAATGCAGGATGAATGATACAATGGATAATTTTGGCCCACTATAGTTCAGAGATTAAATGATACAGCGATAATTTTCCATGAGACACAAGGGAGAGGGCTGATTTCAGAAGAAATAAACACTAACAAAATGATAGTGAAATGAACAATTTTTTTGTCTTCTTATTATTGGGAATAAAGCTTTTTACTCACATTTGTAAAATAAACAAAAATTATTATTCAAAATTTCAGCAAAATCAAGTTGATCAAAATGACACTGATCATATATGAGCATTTAATTATAAAAAGCATGAAAAACTGGTGCACTCACAACAGCAGTCGCAGCTCCATAACATTGTACACTAAGACAGACCTTCTCTGGTTGAGCTTATGAAAGCCAAAACCATCCAAACCGGGGTAGAATGCACAAAGTCCTAAGGATAAAAAAATAATGAAAAGCAAAATCACATGGATAATAGTTATATCAAACTTTAATCAACAACGAATCCCTTTATCATTTGAGGATTTTGATCAGAAACATTTGAAAGAATTTCTTTTACTTTTTAAATACAAAATACAAATCGCATTGATAAAGGAAAATAAATATAAAAGGATGAAGTATCCATTAAAGCAAAGTGAAAGCACAGAGCAATAAGTAAAAGACTCCAAAACAGCTATAGAGAAGAGAAACTCAAGAGATCTGAACTCAACTTCTGGTTATATGATTCAATCACACAGAAGATTCAGGGCCTAACACAGAGAAAATAAGATGCCCTCGCGTGACTGATCCTTTCTCAAACCAGTAGAGAGCATTCCATGACAATCTCACCCAAATTCCCAAGCCACCACCACAATAAAAAACATAAGAAAGAACAACACCACTCTTCCACAGATATTCTGAGCTAATATCAGCAGTCAAAAGAAAATCTCCAAGGATAGTACAGAGCGGCAGCCCTGACTGTTTTGATTGAGACAGCACACCCAAACTCACTGTTCTGGTCACGCTCCATTAACAGCTTAACTGAGGCCCCTTATGCAAATTAAAAAATTATTTACATACTTATTAGAGAAGCAACCTGAAAGCACTGAATTTACTCCTCTCAAAAAGGCAGTTATTCAAAGGGAATGATAGAGAGTGTTAAATTAACAACTTCCAAAGCTGGGTTTGAAGATTTTGGGCCTAATATGAATATCATACCTTAACACCCTCCTCACACGTGCAGCCCCGGCACTTCACACAGAGTTAAACAAACCTAAATAGTCCTTCACACTTCGAAATCAACAAATGGGAAACAAATTGTAAAGAGGTAGCTCGAACTCCAGACCTCCCGCCAACCAGCTCGATACCACAAGAACGATTAACTCTCCTAAAAGTTCAACCTTGTATGAATTGCATTTTCATATGAATATCATACCTTTAACAGAAAGGAAGACTGTGGAATTCTTAGGTTACAAAAATCCAAAGAGAGGATAAAAGGTGGAAACATATAATCCAGGGATATCCAAGATTTTCTTTCCGACTAAATCAGCAAGTATACAATCAAATACTCTATAACTTGCCCCACACCAAAGCCCTAGAATGAAGCAACCAAATATTCATCGGGATTGGCTAAAGCAACAAAGCAGGGACAATAGCACTTGACACGTATCAAAGGAACAGGGGGAAATTAATTAATTAATTAATTAAATAGATAGATAACCACTAAACTGATCCTCCACTTTTCCAGCGTCAGCATCTTTCAGGACTGAACTTTCATAAAGCATTCTGTGTGGAGACATATCATTCCATTTACTTCATATAAAGCTCACAGCCCTAGAAGATCCAATAGTTTCAACCATAAGCTCAATATACCTAGCATAAAATTATTCATTGATCATTTCTTCAATAGTTTTTGCCTCGATGTGTATTTGTCAGATTTACACTTGATAGTAAACACCCATTTGCAACTCCATGCTTGTCTTCCTCTTGTAGATCAACTAATCCCATGTGCCATTTTTCAAGAGCTTATTTCATCTCCTCGAAGACAGCTGGTTCACCCAAGAACTTTCAAAGCATCCTGCACAATACTAGGTATCTCCATATTGCCAATTGTGAAGTAAAATCAACAAAGACAAGGAGAGATCTTGGTATGACACATATTTGGACAATGGATGTTGGTTACAAGACCTCACACCATTTCAAATGGCAATGGGAAGATTAGAATCATCAACCTCTGAATTTGAACAAGACTCATGTTCAAGACTAGCTGACTCAAAACTCGAAGATGAAGTAGGTTGAACATGTGGCAAAGAATTAATGAGGACATTACCTGGAGGGTTCGTGGACTTTGGGTAGTGCAAAGGATTGGAAGACCCTTTCATTTGAGTTGTCCTCTATCACGAGTAGACAATATCAAATGGTATCAATGATGCTGTTGTTTTCTTTATTTCTCCTTTGTTAGGATCATGAACATCACGAGATGGCATTGCAAGAAGACTTGTGTTTTCAATATCTAAAACACTTGAACCACTTTCCCTGGGTATAATAAAGCTTACTAGTCGTTGTCGATCACATGCAGCATCATTTTCAGAAATCTTCGCTAAAATATCATAAAAACTGAATCTTTATTTTGATTCCTAAATCAAAATGACTCATGAAATAGGAATCAACTCAAAAATGTAACATCTATGGTACAACATTTTCTTTGAAATGGGCTCAAAAACTTATATCCTTTGAGTCGAGCATCCAACAAACACACATTTTGTGGCACGAGGTTCAAGTTTCCCTCGATTATGACTATGAATATGAATAAATGAAATACACCCAAATATCTTTAATGGTAATGAAGAAGAAAGTCTATTCATAGGAAAAAACTTATGGAAAACATCAAAAAGTGTTTCATAGTTTAAGACCTTATTAGGCATTCTATTTATAAGGAATGTGCTATTAGAACAACTGCACCCCAAAGATATTTTGGTACTTGATTGGTAAAAAGTAATGCTCAAGCTATTTCCAATAAATGTTTGTTTTTTCTTTCAGCCAAACCATTTTGTTGTGGAGTGTCAATACAAGAACTTTGATGAACGATTCCTTTTTCAAGAACAAATTAGCCCAAACCATTTTTGAAATACTCTCGCCCAAAGCATTTTTGAAATACTCTCGACCATTATATTTTATTATTTTTTTTAAATTGTTTTTAAACTCACAGGTGTACCAAAATAACAGCCACCCATATCATCAAATATACTCAACTTAATCTTGTGTGATCATCAATAAAGGTCACAAACCATTTTTTGCCAGAAGATGTCCATGTTCTACATGGACCCCAAATATCACTATGGATCATAGTAAAAGGCGTGGTTGGTTTATAAGGTTGGGGGGAAAAAATGCACGATGATGTTTAGCAAACTGACAAACTTCACATTGAAAAGAAGATGGACTTTCATTTTTAAATAAATTTGGAAACGAGAATTTCAAATAGTGAAAGTTGGGATGGCCTAACCTATAATGCCATAGCATGATATCATTTTCTTTGGAAACAGAAACAGAATTTACACTAGTACTTTGAAATTGTCTACTCAAGTCAAGTCCATCATCAAAATAATAGAGCCCATCTTTTTCCTTAGCACTGCCAATCATCCTCCCCATGGTTAAATTATGAAACTCACAATAACAAGAGTAAAAATTAGCTCGACATTGATGATCACAAGTAAATTTACTGATGGATAACAGATTGCAAGACAAATTAGGAACACGGAGCACATCTTGAAGGGTTATCAATGAAGTGAGTTTGAAAGTTCCCATCCCGGAAATTGCCAAGAGTGATACCATCAGCAAGTTTGACCTTTTTATTGCCTACACAAGGACTATAAGAGAAGAACATTTTAGAACAACCAGTCATATGATCAGTTGCTCCAGAATCAATTATCCAAGAATGAATAGATTTAGGAACACCACCAAAAAAAGCAGTGACAAGAGGGTTACCCTTCTGCACAAAGGACAGTTTTGGAGATTGAACTAATTTGTACAGGTGCTTTAATTGCTCCTTGGTGAAAGGAATTGCATCCGATTTATTAGAAGGCTCATGAGTCTCCTCAGCAGTGAGATAAAGGGCTGAATTCTGGGAATAATAATCAACAAGTATAGATGTTGTAGAAACAGTAGGAGTAGGATTTCTTTGAGTGTCAGTCATCGCTGACCTATATGACCTCATTATTAGTAAGAGGAAAAAAGAAAAAATGCCCTAGGTTCTGATACCATGAAAGTTTTTTCAGAAGAAAACACTCTCATTCAAGTTTGTCTTATTTTTCATCAGAAACTAGTACAAATAAATAGTAGGGAAAATCCCATATCAGGAAAAACAGCAAGAAGGAAAAAAACCCCAATCAATCAATCTCCAAACTAGAAATCTGGAAATTGATTGCTAATCAAATCTGAAATAGTAATTTCAGATAAAATTCTAATTTATTTCCTAAAAATCTGACAGTATTTTACAGCAGCAGTTTTCTCATTTCTTCATCAAGGCTATTACCGTTCAGACACTTAAACTGCTACTTTAACCAACACCTAACATTCTCCATCCACATAAGAACTTGTTTTGCATGCATCAATTTCATTGCTATATCCTAGTAAGAAAATATGAACCACAAATTAAAATAACAGGAAAATAAACAATTGAATCTAAACAAAGCCCAGTACTAGAGTGCATGGAATTGAGAAGAGTAAAAAATTAATTAAGAAAATAAGAAAATAAAATGATTCCATATCCTTTTACATGGACAGTTATCCAGTTTCAGTGAAACCCTTGCCTTGAAGAAAACAAAGGTGATCATCTTTTATTTATCTTTACCCTTGAGAGTTAGAAAATAAATAAATAAATAAAACATAAATATAAAATATAAAAACTAGCTTTTTATTATCTAACAAAGGTTAAAAGTCCTAAAAGATTCTGGAATATATTTTCCAATCTCCTCATTAAATAACAACAAATAAGTTAATATTTTGAATCTAATCTTTGGGAAAGTAAATTTAGAGAAAGAGATTTCCATTTGGTAATGTGTATAGGATCGACAAAGGGATCTAAAATCCATTGGTTAGTTTATAGATAAAGAAGCAAATTTTATCAAAAGAGTCAACAAAAGAGACTTGGAGGATTCGAGAAGAAAAAGCTACCACCACCTCCAAGGCTCGTGCAAAGGAAGAATACCAAAATAAATATAGCATCAATAAGAGGCTAAATAAATCTAAGAAAACTAAAGCCAGAGGACAGTCATTGATATTTTTTTTTTTTTTTTTTTACAACTTAATTTAACGAAAGGAAGAAATAAAATCACTTTTAGCCTTTGGATTAATACACCTTGTCATCAAACACAATTTTGCTCCTCACCTTCCAAATTGTCCTGGATATGCATAAGGGGGCATGCGCAATAAACCTTTTTGCTCTTCTTTCTCACAAAAGAACCAACAAGGGAAGTACCCAAGCCAACCCAAAAAGCACAAAAAACAACTCCCATAAGACCTCGGTTTGTCACATGAAAGGTTAAATGCGAGTGGATTCTACATGCAAAAGGTATAAGTGACACCTATTTGCTAAAGACTATCCATGTTTTTTGAACTTGATCTAAGGTAAGAACTTTACCCCAAAAAAAATAAACTCTAGATTGTACCCACAGAAGCCTTATTTTAAGAAAGGGATCGAATTGTTTACTCAAAAGCATTATAATGATAATTAACTATAGACATGCTATCTTTATCAATGCCCAAATCATTATATCTGCCACATCCCTACACTTTTTCCCATGCAACATGCCAAAATTTTCAACTAATCCACTTCCTAATCATTAAAAGGTCTAATGAAACAAGGATTCCAACCTTTCCCCCTTCAGCTATGGGACTTCAAACCCCTTCTATCCATGCATCCTTGGAATCAACTAAAGCAAATAAAGAAGGGAAAGATGCACCCAACAAATCGTCCCTACACCACTTATCCTTCCTAAATTTCAACCACTGCCTATAACCCACCAAAAATGAACACCTAGTGCTCACAATACCCCAATCTCTCCTTATCGCTTTTCACAACCCAATTCCAAACCCTTCTCTCACCTTTTGAGCAATCCATCCCCCACTCTTCTCCAAACTCTCCACAGATAACCTAATGCTAAAGAGCCCCCTTTCATTTGAAAAAACTCAATTCCACTTACATAGAAGAGTCTTAAGGGGGTGTATTGGATTAGGAGAATTAGGGGGTGTACTGGATTAGGAGAATTAGGGGCGGTGGCTAAGTTAGGATTAAAAGTCAAGGGGAGCAAACTTTAAGGCTCCGTTTTTGTTAGCCAAAAGTACCAAGGAAAGAAAATAGAAAGAAAAAGCGGAAGGAGAAAAATTAGAAAAAAAATAAAAAGTAGATTTAAACTTAATAAATATGTTTATTCAAAATCATTTCATTTTTTATCTCTGTTATATAAGGACTAAGAAATTTAAAACTATGTAAAATTTTGAAGAATTTTGATTATATTTGATTTTCTTTTATATTTTCCACGATAAAACCAAATATAAGAAAATTATTTTTCATAGTATTTTTTTTTCTTTCCTTGGTACTTTCTAGTTCCAAATGAAGCCTTGCTAAGGAAAGAAAATATAGAGGAAAATAGAGAGGAAAAATGGAAGGAAAGAAAATTTGGAGGAAAATAAAATAAAATGGGTTTAAATTTGACAAATTAATTTTATATGTTTCTTTAATATACTTTAGTTTCAAAGTAATAAACTGTCCCTACTAGGACTCGAACCTAGGACCTCCCCCTCCCTATGCCCATTTACGTGTTTGAAACGGTGAACACTTTACCACTTGATCTAGGCATGATAGGCAATTCGATATGTTTATTCAAACTCATTTTATTTGTTTCTCTCTATTATCAACGTAAGGACTAAGAAATTTAAAAATATAAATTTTTTTATTATATTTTATTTTCTTTTATATTTTTCACAAAGAAACCAAACATTTAAAATCATTTTTTTCTTATTATTTTTTTTTTTCGTTAAGATTTCTTGCCCGTTTGGGAACCCGAAAGTACAAAGAAAATGAAAGATGAGGAAAATAGAGAGCAAATACGTGAAGGAAAGAAAATAAGAGGAACATAGAGAGCAAATTATGAAAGAAAATAAAGAGGAAAATATAGAGAAAAATGAAGGAAAGAAATTTGGAGGAAAATAAAAAAATAGTCTAAACAATACCACTTTTATAGTGTATATTCAAACTCATTTATTTATTTTCTCTATTAACAAAGACAAAGAAATTTAAAATATGTAAAATTTCGAGGAATTTTGATTATATTTAGTTTTCTTGATATATTCTGCTAGTGAAACCAAACATGAAAGTGCAAATCATTTCATATTATTTTCAAAATTTCTGTTCCAAACGGAGCCTATGTAAAAAATTTTGTAAAAATCAACAATCAAAAGTCTTAATTCAATGGTTTAGCAATTGCACATTTTAGGGGGGCATGGTATAACCTAGAGGACTTGGGTTTGCATGCAATAGAAAATCTTTTCAAAATTTCGTAGCGCAATGCCTATACTGCCTCGCCAAGAATTAGGTGTATCGAATTAGATTTCTAAAGACATTTATACACTTTGTTGATGACTTTTATAGAGTTTGATAGATTTTTAAAGACTTTTCTAAACTTTGGTAGAGTTTGTAAATTTTTGGATGACTTTCATAAACTTTTGTGGAGTTTATAAATTTACAAATGACTTTCATAAACTTTTATTTTAAAAGACTCAGACTTTGATAAATTTTTGCAGATATTAATAGACTTTTAATTACTTTAAGAAACTATAATAAATTCATATTTCTAATAAAAATAAATAAACGTAAAATATTTTAATTAAATAATTTGTTCAATTAAAGTACCAAAGTTATTTAAAATAATGCATCTCAAATTAAAAATATGTATAATATTCAATATTCTCCATATGCTTACATCGCTCCAAAAATCAATAGCTATAGAAGTTCTCTGTTCACCAACAATATCTCTTTGCTACTCCAAGGTCTCAATAAATGGTCCAAAGTCCTTATTTTCCACTAGAAATTCATCTAAAGTCTAAACAACACTCCTTTCGAATAGGTTGGAATAAATAAATTTTCATAACTTCTTTATTCTCAAATTTTCATAAATTTTCATCTAATACACTTAAAATTTTTTTTTTTTTTATAATTTCTTTCATCTCAAAATTTTCAATTCCTCCAATCACTTCTATGATTTTTTTATTCTTAAGAATTACTCATTCCTCATTTTTTTTTTCCTTACCTAAATAGTCAAAGTTCTAATTTCCAAATTCAATTTTCAAATGTCTCAATTTCCAAATCACTTCAAGCTCCTCAAATCTCATCAACTTCTAGAATTTTCTAGTTTCTAAAATCTTCACTATGTTTCTGATAGGAAAACAAAAGTTCTATTTCCAGAATTCAAAATTTTCTGTAGCAAAGGTAATGGTAAAATTTATCTGGCTTTAGACCAAATATTCTCTATTCATTCAACATTCCCCAGCAAAACAAAAGAAAGATTCAGAATAGCAAAAATGAGACTAAAAGCAGGAAAAGAAAAATTGTATCTATGACACAACACAAACCCCAAAGTAGAGGCCCTCTTCTATTCTCCTCTCCCTTCACACTGCATCTTTCCCTCCTTTGAATAACCACAAATTTGTCCCTTTTCATTACAACCTGTCCTCTCTGTTCTATACATGCCCTCTTTCTTCTAGAATATACCTGCCAAATAGCTTGATTATGCTAGCTCTCCAAATGTGTCTCAATCCCTTTGGCTCTTTTTTGTATCATCCCTACCCATCAAGACCAGTCTTGTCCTCGAGACTGAAAGCACGGAATCTACTTTTGAAAGTTGATTCTTCCTCCCAAGTTGCATCCTCCATTGGTTTGTGCTGCCAGTGGATGAGAAGTCGATTAATCAGGCCATCATATTGTCAGAGTAAACGCTCAGCAAGAAGCTTAAAGGGCTGCCAGTCATCAGATTCTTCAAAGACCTCTTGTGAAGGTATTGAAATAGGTAGGACTCACTGCACATTTCAAAAGAGAAACGTGAAATAATGGGTGTATTTTGGATGTTGCTGAGAGGTGTAACTTGTAGGCCACGAGACCAATCTTTTAGATCACCTGAAAAGGGCCATAGTAACGTGGAGAGAGCTTGGAGTGAATTCTTTGAACCACGGACTGTTGCCTATGAGGCCACAGCTTGATGCAAACCCAGTCACTAACTTCCAACACCACATCCCTTTGGTGAAGATTTGTCGAGTCACACATTTGTTCTGCGGCGTGAAGGAGATGAGACTTGAGTTGCTTTAATGATTCATCTCTGTCCCGTAAGTCTCTAGCCACAACTTCAACCTTGATTTCACCCGAAAGATTCTGCACTACTGTGGAGGGTTCCCAGCCATAAACTGCCTCAAAAGGGGTCGTGCCAATGCAAGCATGTAAACTGGTATTGTACCAGAACTCAGCCTAAGGGATTCACAAGGACCAGTTTCGGGGATGTTCTATAGCAAAGCATTGTAAGTAAGCTTCTAAGCAGCCGCTTGACTCTCGCTTTGACCGTCCGACTCGTGTGGTGATAGGAAGAGTCACAGAGCTCTGCCCCCGCATGCAGAGAGTTCTTGCAAGAATGTACTCATAAAAAAAGATCATGGTCAATGAGGATGGATTTAGAATTCCATGAAGGCTAACTATCTCCTTCACAAAATTTCGCAATGTAAGGTCGAGACTGCATGGGTGTTTCAAGAATATAAAGTGACTGTATTTGGAGAGTCTATCAACCACCACAAAAATAGTATCATAGCCCCATGACCGAGGTAATTCGGAAATATAATCCATGGACACTTGCACCTAAATGATGTCTGAAAGCTCTAGAGGTTGTGTATTAAACCGGCTGGTGCCAAAGTACAAGATTTACTTGTTTGAGATGTGTCACATGCTTGAACATAATGTTGCATCGTGGAACTCATCCCAACCCAATAAGGATTTGTAGACAAGCGTCAATAGGTACAGTAATATCCAGAATAACCACTAGCCCGTGTTGCATGAAATTCCCGCAACAAGTGAGGGATGAACTTGGTAATGGAGGAGATCACCAAACGGCCTTTATGATATAATTATCCATTATGCAATGAAAACCCTGGCTAGGACAACAGGTTTAGGAGTAAGTCTAACCTGATTTTCTGGAGCTGAGGATCACAATTGGCCTCTTGTACCAGGTGGTACCCATCCTGCCATGTTGGGATTGAAACCAAGGAGCTATAAGTGCCTTCATCCCTATGGGATAGAGCATCTCCAACTTTCCTGGTTTGTAAATGATCTCAAATTTATATCCCAACAATTTCACGGCACCAATTTGTCGGTCCTAAGTGGTGATGTGTTGATGTAGGAGATATGCGAGGCTTTTCCTCGGTTAGAAAACTTTGAACTCTACCCAATAAGTAAGGTAACCACGTTGCATCTGCTTAAGGCCAAAGCCATGATTTCCCTCTCATGAGGGCCTTGCTAAAGTAGGCAATGGGGTGGCGATTTTGCATCAAAAAAGCCCCTATTCCGGAGCCCAACACATCACATTCTATGTTAAAGGGTTGTAACCACGCCCGCTTGAGCTGGCTATGCCTTATGTTGGGACCCCATTTAAATTTATCTTTTTTGCCAGCAGAGGAGCGCTCGCAGGCACCCATACCTTGAATAAACTTACAATAGTAGCTAGTTTGGCCCAAGAAACCATGAATACCCTTAGCTATTTGCGGAGTCAACCAACTTATGACTACCTGAATCTTGCTAGCCTGCATAGCAACACCTTGATGAGATATAGTGTGACCCAAATAATCCACTATGGGTCAATTAAACCGCATTTCTTCTCAGAGTACAAAAATTTGTGATAGTGCAAAAGGGCTAGGACCGATTAAAGGTGTTGTAAGTGGTTTTCCCAATTGCTACGATAAATAAGGATGTCATAAAAAAAAAACCCAAGATGTATTTACGGAGCATTGAGCGGAAGAGATCATTCATCACAGCCTAAAAGGTTGAAGGCGCATTGGTGAGACCGAACGACATAACTAAGTATTCCTAATGCCCCTCATGAGTGCGAAAGGTTGTTTTCGCGATGTCTGTTGGAACCATACGAATCTAATGTAATCTGGATGCAGATCCACTTACCGCGTAGTGGAGTCATGTAAAATTCATCGATTATAGGGATATGGAATTTATCCGGAACTGTTACCTTGTTAAGTGCCCTGACATACATAGTCTCTAAGACTGATCTTTCTTCCTTACCAAGATTACTGGACTAGGATAGGCACTTCTACTGGCCTGACACTTCGATAACATCTCCAACACCTGATGTTCGATTTCAACCTTCTAAGCATGGGGGTATCTGTAAGGTCGCACACTTATAAGGTCTTGGTTGGGTAGAAAGGTGATTATGTGTTTAGCGGAGCGAGGTTAAGCCTTGAGGTTCAGAGAAGAGGTCAGCAAATCGGTCTAACAGGGTAGTTAATTGTTGTTGCTTTGTTGATTGCAAACTAGGATCTCCCGATAAAATCAGACTGGGAGAAACAGATGCCCCTAGCTATCCCCAAAAATCTCATGTGTTTGGCCAATCAAACTTTCCAGGTAACGGAGTGTCCCGAACTAAGGAAGAGGCCTTCAATTCCACCCATCAGTGACCCTATTGAAACCTCATAGAGTTCTACTTCCAATTATGGAGAACTTCCCCTAAGGTGTTAAGCCAATCCATGCCCAAAACCATGTCTGGTACCACGAGTCAAACCAAAGTTGTAATCAGGCAGAGAAATCATCGAATCAGATGACCATCGACACACACTTTCTAGACCCGCACGCAAACAGCCATCCCCGCCGAATATGTAATTTGGAAAAAATTGCAGGAAAGATAGCTTTGTTACAGCCTTATAGGAGATGAAATTATGAGAAGTGGGTCATATCTACGAGACCTAATGCAGTCTATGGAGTTCTCCAAGCAACTTAAGGTTTGCGGGACTAGAGGGAGGGTCAACGCATACCCATGAAGTCCAGATTTCATTCCCTTCGATGCTCACTTTGTCTTCCTCACTATCGTAGGGGTTAAGGATGGGGACCCCAATGTCGTCACTCTTTGTCATCACTCAGCAATAGAAAGCAAAACCGACCTTCAAGGCATTTATGCTGCGGGGAAAAGGAGGCCACATTTAAATCAAAGACCCTTCCGACTATGGTCTTCTGGGTCAGATCTTGTTAAATGTCGGAAACCTCGGTGTTATGGGGACTAAATAAGGTTGGGAGGGGTATGGGGGAAGATGGGTGTTGGAATGGATCTAAGGCGATCAAGAAAAGGGATTTGATGAGCGGGTTAGGGTTTGTTTGGGACCCAATTGAGTCGGGTCGTGGATTGCCCCAATTTTTAAAGGAGGGGTTGCTTATCATGTGACCTTCTTCTCCCAACATATCGTGGCAACCCTAGGTCATGGGTTTTCCCAAGAGCTATTTCGATGTTGCAGGCGATGTTGAAGGCGTTAAGGCGAGTTCTGATCCCAACAATCACACCAGTGTCGAATTTCTTCCCATAGCCCATTCATCAAAATAACCAAGGTATTAAGCCTCAGATTCCTGTGGAATCATGGAGGCTGTTTAGAATCAAAGACTATTCCTAAGATATTCTTCGTTTATCTCCTATCTTTTTTTGTACATTATCCTCCTTCATTTTACACTTTATTTTGTTTCCTTTTTTTTTCCATTATTTTGTATATATATAAGTATCTATATACTATGTGTAATTCACTAACTAATTCTAATTAAAGAAAATATTTTTCTCTCTATTTCACACGGTATCGAGCCATGGTCAAGCTCCCGAGTGAACCCTCTTTTCAGGTAGCCACCCTCTCTAACGGTCCTTCTCTCGCAAACCTTCTTCGTCAGACCTTCTTCGACGGCCCTTCTCCAACAAACCTTCTCTGACGGCACTTCTCTCGGGGACCTTCTCCGACGGAGCTTCTCTGGCAAACCTCCTCCGTCGGACCTTCTCCGACTGCCATTTTCTTCAGCGGACCTCCTCCGTTTTGCATGATCAGATCCCTCATTCCATCGTTTTTCCTAATCAACCTCTCATCTACCTTAGGGTTTCGGTACTTTGTTACTTTTATAGATGATTATTCTCAATGTACTTGGCTATATTTAATGAAAATCAAACAGTTATTTTTCTCTTCACATGGTATCGGAGCCATAAAAGAGTCGGATAATATTAGGGTTAAGGCTTTGTCGTGTGGTCAACTCCAACCACCCATCCAATGACCATGTCACACTCCGATCACATTACAATGGTCACGAAGCCTTGCATAAGCCATAGGCACCGTCAGAACCTCTCACCGCCGACGACTTTTTCAGACGAGATTTCCCGGCGACCTCATCTCTGACCTGTGAACCCACCATCAGGATCGTTTCCCCTCGATCTACACGTCGGAAGAAACCTCGACATCAAACAATGCTCCACACGTCAGGACGCGTGTGAGCTTCCATCAGCGACTGTTACCACGCGCCGACGAGTAGGAGCGCATGGCCAACTTTTCGGCCATGCCCTTCTCCCAACAGGAGCATCCCGCCCTGACGAGCTTCTCTAGCCCCCTAGTTTCTCTATTCGAAGCCTGCATCTACACTTTTTCCTCTATTTTGTGTCCAGCAACTGTACATTTTAGGGTTTTCTTCATTTTTCCGACACCCAACGACATCTATAGGATTTCGGGAGTTGTTTTGGCCCCTGTTTCATCCTTTAGATCTCTTACTTTTTGGTTTCTATGGCTACCAAAGGTTCAGCATCTGCTGTTACTACATCGGAGAAATTAGCTACATACCCCTACGCACTTGGGCTACGCAAATCACATCCATTGGGCGTTTGTTGTCGTAATTCCGCAATGCCTCTACTTGCCTTTCACATTCTTCTAAACCCTGGATTCTTGATTCTGGAGCCTCTGATCATCTTTCAAGTAATAAGGATATTTTTTATTCTCTTACCTTTACTTCTCCGATGGACCTTCACCTAAGGATCCTCTTCAGCGAACCCTCTATGACGAACCTTCTCCGATGGATCTTCTCTATTAGACCTTCTTCGACTGCCATCTTCTTCAGCGGACCTTCTCCGACGAACCTCCGACAACAAACTTCCTTCGTCAAACCTCCTCTGTCGGACCTTCTTCATCGAATCTCCTCTATCGGATCTTCTCATCTTCTCCATCGGGTCTTCTCAATTGAATCTTCTCGGTCATATCTTCTTCGTCGGATCTTCTCCGACAGACCTTCTCCATCGGACCTTCTCCATTGAACCCTCTCCGGCGGACCCTCTCCAATTAAGTACATATCACACATGTAACAAGCTTAGTGCATATGACCTATATGTTCCACCTTGAGGGAGAGTGTTGAGAATCAAATAATATTCCCTAGATATTCTTGGTTTATTTCCTACATTTTTTTGTACATTATCCTCCTTCCTTTTACACTTTATTTTGTTTCCCTTTTTTTCTATTATTTTGTATATATATAAGTATTTCTATACTATGTAATTCACTCACTAATTCAATAAAGAAAACTATTATTTTCTTCTCTCATTTCACAGAGGCTATTAACTCAAAATGATCAAAGAATTCATCAACACTCCCCTGTTGACGTAGTGCGGCTAATTGTTCATAAGGGTTGAGATTATTCACCCCGCTGGGTCCCGCCAAGAGTTTCTTGAAATCACCCCACGATAGATCGTGATGTAATTGTGAACAATCAAAAAACTGAAGTGGATCAGAACCCTTCCATGCATATGTGAGCCAACAAAACTCTATGATGCTTCGGGGATGCCATGGATTCAAGGTAAAGCCGCTCTAAGTGAGCCCACCCACTGGCCTAACCTGAAATCAGGTGCTTCGAGATGTTTGTCATCTAGGGAAAGTATGGTGGTAGGGAAGGAAGCGAGAAATCGGGTGGGGGAGGGGCGTCCATGGGCTTATGGAGGGTTGGGGTAGAAGAAGAGGGAAGAACAGTGGAGGAAACAGGGTTGTCAAGGTCGTTACCAGTCACCGGTTTTTTCTCCATGCGCTTCATCTATTGCAAAACCATGCCCTAAAATTTGTCCTGATTGTCTTGCAACAAGGAATAATGGCAGTTTTGGCTCTGCTGCAAAGCCTCGAGTTGATCGGTGAGAAGGCGAATGTGGTCTTCTTGAGCATCCAAACGAGCTTGAGTTATGGTTTCTATAGTTCCCTCAGTCTTCCCCATGGCAAGTCGTTTACCAATGATAGGAAAACAAAAGTTCTATTTCCAAAATTCAACAAATATTTATTCGAAACATAATTTCAGCATAAAGGTAATGGTAAAAATTCTATTCTGCTTAGACCAAATAATCTCTATTCATTCAACATTACCCAGCAAAACAAAAGAAAGATTCATAATAGCAAAAATGAGACTAAAAGTGGGAAAAGAAAAATCGTATCTGTGACATAGCACAAACCCCAGTAAGGAGGCCCTTCCTATTCTCCTCCTCTCCCCCCTCACACTGTATCTTTCCTCTCTTCGACAACCGACTATCAATGCCAACCGTCCCTCTCCTGTTCTATAGTGTCCCCTCTTTTTCCTTCTAGAATATACCTGCCAAATAGCTTGATTATGCTTGGGCTCTCCAGGTGTCTCATCCCCTTTTGGCTCTTTTGTATTAGCTTCCAATTTCTAGAACTTCCCCACTACTATAATCTCTCAATTTCTAGAATCTTCCAATTTCCAAAACATCCAAAACTTTCTATTCCTAGAATTTTTAGAGTTTCTCAATTTTTAAGAAAATGAAATAAAGTGTTTTCAGAAAATATTTTTAATTATTTTCTACTCACCTGTTACTTTTTAAAAATAATTATGCAAATATTTAGAATGATTAAAAATAAATAACTATGTATAAAAAATATTTTTAAAATATAATAAAAATTAAAAATTGGTTTAAAACATTTTACAATTTCAATATGATTTTATTTTTAAAATATTATAGAATAGTTTTGAAACTACTATAAAGCTATTTTTCATTATTGTTTTCTAAATTTGTTACTAAACATATTTTTATTTCAAAAAATAAAACAAAATTGAAAACATAACTTGTTACTTCCACTCAACACAATTTTTTCTCTATGAAACATAAAAAAATTGTTAATAAAAATTATTTTTGAAACAACTTCCCAATCATTAGAGTTTATTTTGAAACACATTTTAAAATATAAACTAATCAAAAAAAAGTTATTGAAAAAAACACAATTGAAAACATTTGAGAAATTATAATATGTTTACAATTATTCTTCATGTTTTAAAAAATAACTATATTATCCAGCAATATTTTGCTCTAGATAATTCTCAATCTTTTTATATGTTTTAAAATAATTATAAAACTCATCAAAACAATAAAAATATGTTCTAAGAAATCATAAATTCTTCAAACAAGTTATTAAAAAAAATCATCAACATGTTAAATTTCTTAACAAATATTAATTCATAATTCATAAATTAACAATCTCACATGGAAAAATCACATCTTCAACCTTACATTTTAAAATTTCCAACTCAACATTCGCCAATCTCTAAAAAGTTTTTTTTAAGAACAACAATGTATTCAAAAACTACAATACAACTAAAATATTAATTTTTATGGTTATACCCTTACCTGAAAAAAAAAAGTTTAAACCCTAAATCATCAACTTCCAGCCTTACATTCTCTGTAATTCTACAAAAAAGGCTATTTATTAGAGAATAACAATAAAATTTTCTAATTCATACCTAGGGTGTTACAACCTCGACTCATATAGGAAAAAAAAATAATTAATTGCATGTTTAAATACCAAATTTGTATAATTGTACAAACAAAGAACGAATAATTTTACTACTTTCGTCTAGTTTCTCTTTAAAGCGTATAGTTTTTCTTCAAGGTTAGTTTGTTTCGCTTCATGTCAACAGAACGACTTCACTTGATCAAAGTCATTTCAAATCTTTCAAGAAAGAAGAGAATTTTCAAGGGTCTATATTTATACTTTACTTCAGAAAAGTCGGTCAAAACTACTGTGGGTCTATCGCCCATGAAAGTCAATGACTTTTCAACATCGTACTTTTCTATATTTATAAAGCTGTAATTTGAATACATCTCTGAGTTTCACAGATTTTAAGTTCTTACAAAGTCATTATTGAATACACCACGACTTTTATAGTCTTTAAAATTTGTAATTCGTCTCTTGACTTTGTAATTCCATAAAAGTCATTAATTTTCCTAATCCAATGCACCCCATTTTGTCAGACTTTTGGAATTACAAAATCAGCAGATAATTACAACTTTTAAACTCTATAGAAGTCATGGTATATTCAATAATGACTTTTAAGACTTTAAAAATCTATAAAATCAAGTCAGATTCGCATAACTTTATAAGACTTTGTTAAAATATACCAATATCAGAAATTTGTTGACTTTCATAGACATTAGACTTTTTAATTACTTTTGATAACTTTTTCTATAGAAGTATAAATACTAACGCTCAAAATTCTCCTCCACTTCCCAAGATTTGAATAGACTCTTCAACTAATTGAAACCGCCACGATGACGTGGACTATATAAGCTAACTTTGAAGAGAAACTATGTAACTCATAAAATTCCATCCATTTTATGGTACTATACGAATTGGTATTCAAAATGCAATTCATTATATATTTTTTGTCATCTGAGGCTAAGGCTATGACACCCTAAACATAAAATTTTCAGGGTGAGGTATGAACTATAAAATTTTCATATTCTTCTCTATTATGTTTTGTAGAGTTATAAAGAACATAAGGTTCAAGGTTGAGGATCTAGGGTTTGAAAATTAGATTTTTTAGGTAAAGGTTTAACCATAAAAACTAATATTTTAGATTTGTAATGTAGTTTTGAATATCTTGTTGTTCTTTTGAAAACAAACCTTTTCTATAGATTGAGAATGTAAAGTTGGAAATTTTGAAGTCTAATTTGAAGATCGGATTTTTACAGGTAGGATTGTTAATTCTAAGTTATTAAGTTAGATTTATTAAGAATTTTTTAACATATTAAAATGTTTTTAGAAGATTCCAATCTAGATAAACCAAATAAGTATCAGTTGATTTTATTGATTGAAATTGGGAAATTTTGGAGATTGAAATTTTAAGAAAATTGGAACATTTTATAAATTAGAAGATTTTTCAAGTTAAGAAATTTTGAACAATGAGGAATGATAGAATTGAAAATTTTGGAAATTGGAAAATTTGTGAAATCGAACTTTCTAGAAATTGCAAGATTTTGGAAATTAAAGACTTTGGAAAATTTTTTAAAAAAAATAGAAAGTTCTAGGATGGAAATATTAGAAATTGAAAGCTCTAGAAATCAAAAGGTTCTAGATATTTATATTATCCTACTTTAATTTAATTTTTATTAGAAAATAAATTTATTATATTTATTTAAAGTTATTAAAAGTCTATCATATAAAAGTTTCTATAAAAGTCCTTTAAAATAAAAGTCTATGAAGTCGCTTATAAATTTGTAAAGTCTATGCATGTATTTAAAAGTTCATCAACTCTGCAAAAGTAATCCACTTAAAAAAAGTCTATAGATGTCTTTAAAAATCTTAATTGAATACACCCCCCTTATAAGTAAAGGAAAGACTTTTGACGTTCAAACCCCCTTTGTTTTTATCCAAGTAAATAATTTCCCAATTTACAAGATGTGATTTACACTCTAGCACCCCACATCCCCATAGAAAATCCTTTTGAATCGTTTCTAACCTTAATCGAGTAGACCTAGTATTGCACCAAAGACACAAGGTAAATAGGCAAGCTAGATTTAAGCACTCTGCCAAAGTGCAATTCTCCTTCCTATAGAAATATATTAACTCTTCCACATGGGCAACATCTTGCAAAACGTCTCTTCTACTCCATCCTAAGCCATGGTGGATTTAAACTAATTGCATATATTAACAAACCCCAAGGTAAAGGTAATTATAGAACTTATATTCCAATTGAGTGAACACTAGCTAAATCAACATGTAAGGAAGCAATTTCTTTCCTAAGAGGACCCAATTCTTGTTCTATAAAAATGTACTTCGAATTAAATCCTCGACTCCATGATCATTTGAGACATGGATAATGGAGATCACTTTCAAAAATGCATCTATATCTATAAATAACCAAATAAGGATGCTGGGGAAAGATAAAGGAACAGATGCAAATTTGTGTGCATCAGCAAAGTAAATCCCTAAAATGCAAAATTATTGTTTCCAACATTTCCATTGAAAACCATGAATTTTTTAAGTCTATTTTCCAAATTTCAAATTACTTAATGATTTGCAATCATCAAACTGGCCAGGAAGGTCTTAAACACATCTATCCATTACTTTGCTATATATAAGAAAACACATCAAGCTTATAATGAAGAATCCAGCCACAGAAATGGCGAACATGTCATGTGAAGTCTACATGATAAAACCTAAACAACAGTAAATTTATAGCCTACATATAAAAAGACAAACTTACAGGGGTTGCTGGCTGGTTTTGACATCAGATAGATATTATTGCATGAGAGAAAAAGCAGCTATACAATTGGTTCAGAAATAAAGAGAGATCACAGCCCAGTTATCCTGAATATTTAATGATTGAAAAATTCTGTAAGATATTCCACCTCACCTTTTTGAATTCGGCACAAGATCTATAAAGGCCCAAGATAGAGGCTATTTAGGTCATGTAATGAGTGGCCTTTCGCAACACAACAACAAGTCTGCATTTAAAGGCATACGAGAATAAATATCAACAACAGTGGAAAAAGAAATGGAAGTATGATGCTGAGGGAACAATGATGTGCTACAGGTCAAAACAGACTTAATAATTGCAGAATTTCATCGGGAAATATGCCCTAATAATGAATTTAAGACCCTCCTCCTTTCTTTGTCCTCTATTGAACAATTTTGTCACTTGCAATTTGGAAATGATCGAGACATGGATAAACTAAATATCTGTGATGGATTTGTACACTCCTTGATGTCCTACTCAAATTAAAGATTAAATAACAAAACAAACCAAACCAAAACAAACAATCAGATTGAATCCATACTATATGAAATCACACAAGTCCTGCATCAAGAAAGTAACATAGTTAATATGGACCAATTGTCGATAGGCAACATGAAAGAATGTATCCAACCTAAGGGAAACTGAACCAGGTCATGAAGAACTCCCAAGAGATCACAGCTTTACACTTAACATATTGATGCATAAATAATAAAAACAAAATAGGTTGGACTCTGCATGAGATGACACATCTTGGCTGGCTCAAACTGCAACGATATCTGTACATGCTTTCACATTTTGACACCCTACCAAGTGATCTCACGAACTGTTCCAAGTTTTCATTGGTAAAACTACATCCATTGGCAGCAGAGAATAACATAAAAGGCAGGACAATTTTAAAGCTCACAAAATGTTTCAACATTTGAAGCACAAGTAACAAAAATATCATAATTATTCACAAAAATAGCTTCACATTTGTATGAGGAGAGCACTACCTTGTGGAATTTCAAAGTTTCTGCAAAGCACAACATTGATCATATTGGATAGGGACATATTAAAGTTGAGACTCACTATGGTTAACACCTCTGCAAAGCCATTTTGAAGTTAAAATGGTGGCAGAAAGTTCACGGATCTCAAAGGGCAATTGGAGAAGGGGACAGAAGGATTGACAGGTGGTTTGTTTAGGTGAAGAAAATCATTTATTTTGGAAGATAAGAGTGTGTGAGATAGTCCCTCTTCTTTAAGTTTATAAGTTTCATAGTCAAACTCAAGAGATGTGATTGATAACAACAACATGCCCATTGACATTGTGAACTAATACCGCCAAGTCTAGAAAGCCTCTGTAGTCACAGATGGGAAAACCCCTCTGAGATTCTAAGATATTCACATAGGATTCAAAAGAAAAAAAGGGCTGCAGAGGAGGTAAAAGCCATGTGAACACAGGATAACAGATAACTCTCAAACAATATCATCTAAAGGGGTTGAGTTCCCTTCGTTCTGATGTGATACAGAGTCCTCTCAATCTTTCAATATGTTTTCCATTTTTTTTTTTCAGATTCAGAATTTAAGGCTAGATAAAATTCCATTTAAATAGAAAAACTTACATATAAAATAGAAAATAAATAAATAGATTTAAAATAACCTTTCCAAATGGAGGAATATCAAATATACCCATAGGGGCAAGAGGAGGGATGGAATGACCAAAGATGATGACTAATATCACGCACCAAGAGCCACTCTAAGAGTATGATGGCTACTTCATACCTCAACCAAAGGCTCAAAGTATGACCAAAACCCAAACAATTACCTACTTTGGAAGTTATCAATTACCAAATTCCTATTTAAATTGTAAAACTAAATTTATAATATTCAAAATAAATTAAGAAAAGAGATGAGCCAAACAACTTATTACTTAAAAAAATAATTAAAGTTATATTCAAGAGAGAGAGAGAGAGAGAGCGAGATAAAGTCATGTCAATGCAATCTAAGCATGCTAAGCACAGATCTCACACCCACACCCGCATGAATGCCAATTATGAGAATTTGAGTGAAATTGTAAGCCCTGATATATCGAAAAGCTAAGCATCACCCTGAATTCATAAATAAAAAAAATAAAAAATGAAAAGCAGTTGTTGTAGGGAAGATAAATTGTTAAACAACCAAAATATGATCAGAGATTTTTTTACCTTTTCCTATTTAGACGAATGGCAAGGATAGAAGTTAAGAAATCTAATTTCGAACGGCGCCTGGGGCTTGTGAGTGTTGGAACAAACAGAGTATGCGCGGGATAAAGATGGTCATGGTGGCTTATGGAAGCATGGTAAAATGATCAATCAAACCAAAGATGTTAGAAGGAAATCATACTTTGAACTAAAATGCTACACCATCTAGCACAAAGAAAGCAGACTCACCAAGCACCTGCCTGCTCAGCTCCAAACTATGGCAAGAAGACTGAAAGCAATGAGTATCTCAACAAATGATGAAAGTCCCAATAGCTAGTGAGGGAAAACATATAAAATTAGATGAAATGCAATCTATGATTGTTAAACTTTATCTCCCCACCAAGGCATGAATGCAGTATCTAAACTCAAATTCTTTTCCAAAACAACAAAATAAAACAAACACCTTTATAAAAGGAAACAGGCTAATTATCATTCCATGAGGTGCATGCATAACCCATAAAATATACCTTTTCTAGAGTGAACTGAACACAAAATGATAGGATGTAGTACAAAATACCAAATGAATGACTATAGAATCATTGAACCATAGCACACAATTTCTTTCATTATTATAGGAACCCCTAAGTGAAAGAAAAGAAGAATGATGTAATAAGGTCGCAACCCTGCCTCTCCTTGGGGAATGGTTATGGAGTTGTGAAGCACAATTACCTTCTAAACAAAGCATTTATGGGAAATTTGATGAGATTGAGGATGGTTGGAGATTCAAACAAGTAAGAAGAGGTTTTTGGAACAAGTCTTTTTGAGGCTATTAGCCATGGACAGAATGAGTTTTGACACATGACCAGCATCTCTATTGACAATGGGGTTAAAAACCAAGTCTACTTAGATGGACTGGTGATTTTATGTTGAAAGATCACTTACATCCCTTGTTCAGAATGCATTTTAAAAGAAGGAACATAATAGGATTCTTCAACTTGAGAGGGTCGGGAGAGGCTGCTGGTAAATTACCCGCCGCTTAAGGGCTGTGTAATTGACAGAGCAAGGAAGTGAGAACAAATTTTTGGAACATTATGACCAAGTGTAGTGTTGAGGCTCAGTATTGTGCTATTGCTCATATGAATTAAAAATATTGTTAAATACCAAGGTCTTGAAACTAAACCCTGAGATTATGTTGTTTGATGTCACATCTATATGCATTGGAAATAGTCCTATGTTTCGTGAGTTATTACAAAATGATATTAAAGTGGATTAGTCATTCCATTCAAAAGTTATAATGAGAAACAATCAACTTCAATATGTTAGATCAAAGGACCAACTGGGATACATTACATAGGGGCATTCAAGAAAACCTATGTTTATCATTTGCTGGATAAGTATTAAATTTATATACCCAGCTATGGGAGGTAAGTTAAAAGATTATGTGAGGGAATCATTGTGGATTTGAGTACTAGGGTTATCATAGGGTGCAGCATCTAATGCTTGAGGGTAAGCACATTCTCCTCTCTTAGCCCTTTGTAGATTAACAGAAACCATTCATTTAACTCGTATGACTACTAGGTAGGAAGTAATAGTCACAAAATGGCATTTGGAAATAACATTCAACCTCAGATATGATCAAACTCAAATATATACTGGATAAATTTGACATCTATTCATTTTAATCACCATGAGTAGGCTATTACCATCTAAATGCAATTTTCAACAAAAACCCAGTTCCAAAATCTTTAATAAACACCTGTTTAACTTCAAAAATAATATTCAATCAAAACGTAACTCAAATAAGCACAGAAATTCATCCTTGTCGAGTTCACAAAACTAACAGAACGCTAAAATTGATTCAACAAAAGAAAAAACAAAAAAATGGAACAAACCAAATAAACAAACAAAATGAGGAATATGAATTGGCATTGAAAACTTACCTCGCCTGCACATAGCGTCCCAGTTTCGAATCAAACACTTTGAATCCATCCTCAAAGAACTGCAAAGTAACTGAAATTCAAATACAACAGCCCTCTGTTTGTCTATAACATAAAATATTCAAAAAAGCCTAATAATTAGAGAAAAAGATAAAGAAAATCAGTAGATGAAAAAAGAGAAAGTAAAGGTCTTCAGTCTTGACTTAGTTGTTACAGATGACTGGAATATGATGAGGAATGGTTTACATGAGTTGCTTTAAGATCCTTAGGAACTGATTCTACGTTTTCATGTTTGCAACTGGATTCCCTGTTCATGGCATCCAGCGAGCCAGAAAGATAAGCAGAATGAGCAAGGAAGAACTGTGATTGTGACCATGACCACCATGGATGGCCTGATCTTACATGGGCCTTGACTACTAACTAGCGGAAAATTTTCTAAACTAAGCCCAATTTTCAACTTCTTCAATCTCAAACTGAAGCCCATTTAAAGATTCAATAATTATAAAATAATTATGAACTGCTTTACAAACTAATTATTAAAACAACCACGATAAATTATAACAAGAATTTACTTTGCATATTACAACAAATCAATACTTGTTTACAAGGATTTGATCCTTTGGTTCTTCCTGAGTACCACTCATCTTTATTACTTTAGAGTCAGACTTTATCCACAAGATTTTTGGCTTTGTGGATTGAAACTAAAAAATTAAAATTTATTTTTATGATTTAAAAAGGTATACAAGCATTGATGTAAGGGCGAGTTTAGGTGTGTGGAATGAAACATGATAGAATTATTTTTTCAAATAATTTTATTCAAATAAAAGATATTTTATATTTTTAACATATAACTGTCCTTGATGTTAGTTCATAAAATAACATTCTAATGTTTCATAAAATTCCATAAACTTTAACACAAAACATAGGATCTTGATTTCACAATATTCACATGATAACCATATTTTAGCTTATTACTAACCTAGATCCATAATGACGAGTGTTCAAACTAAAACTTATATGTTTACTCTTTCTGACTGACATCAGTGCGTAATGATGAAAATCAGTTCTCATAGAAACCTTATGGGTAGGAGAAGGCCCATATTAGCATGTAGTTTGCACTTTAATTTTCCATCAAACGATGCAAACCAAACCAATTAATTATGATCCTTTAATTAATTAATTATTTATTAAATCTGACTATCACTCTAGTCATAGAATTTTAAATAAACTTCTTACATTCTCCTGCATCATATCTCACATTGAATAACACATTCAAGTATAATACGCATTATACAAGGTCATTCATTCATTGGTATCAACATAAAATCATAATTATTCATTCATTCATCAGTAATAACATAAATCATAACAAAGAAGAACTAACAAGAGTCACGATTTATCAGATACATTATACGACATAGTTCCTTTCGTGTATTACACACTAGCTAATAATAATGACTGAATAGTATACAAAAAGGTTCACACAATGTCTTTACAAAAGACTTTTCTTTTTTAACATTCATACGATGCAATTACGATACAAAACAAATATAAAGGAATTTCATAAAGATATATTGAGTTCAGCATTGAATCACAGGCCATCATGGGATCAATATCAGAATGTGCCCAAAGCTTGTAATTTCCACGTGGCATTCAATCTCTTAGTGACACCTTTTATCATTAAGTCTTCAAACATAAGTTGTACACATAATCAATAAATTTAACTCTTATTTCTAAATTATCTCATGTACAACAACAAATATAAATCTTATGTCCTTAATAATCAATCATAAAGCATTGAATGCTTGAAAGAGAAGTGATAATTTAATCATTTTTAGCAACTGGGTCATAAAGTCAACAAATCCCAGCCTTAAAACAATATTTCGCAAACTACACTGAATTTACACAACAACATACTTTGAGGTAGATAATTATACCTTTTACATAATATTGTTCATTTGTATGAACATCGAAACAAATAACAAAGGTAAATTTTCTCAACTATCATTCGATTACACTGAATCTGAGCAAATAGAAAACATGAAACCATTAAGACCCTCTATCATGATACTTTAATCCATCCGATATCCCAAAAGTCTTAAATATAAACTATAACACTCTTTATCCTCGGTACCTCACTGGCAACCTGTTTGAACTGAAGAATTCCAGACATCAACCCGACGCCACATCATCAAGGTCCCCATTATCGCATCCAATTTGAATAAAAATTAATATAAATTTCTCTCAGACGGGAAGCCTTAATCCAAATGAACTGGAGAATAACACATCAGATGACCATCCACGCCCAATATACTCACACCGAAGCCATCTAGTGGTCGCGAGCAATCCAATCGGGCCCCATTTAACCATACCCGAATACTAGCGCATGCAACTATATAGTGATATGTTTACAAGAGTTCAATTATACACTCTTATACAAAAATGATATATTAAACCGATTGTTCTAATATACATATGTTAAAATATGGTCTAAAGCCACATCCCGCTTTCTTCTATATGTGTGGTCCTGACGCGGTCACCGCCTCGCCTCAACCCACTGTAAAAGGGGGTCCTGATAAAGGGCGAGCAAAACCAAAAGAGGATAATCTCCCTATAAGGGTTACTCCCTACCTAAGCTTCATACAAGGATCAAACCAACCCACACATCCAAGTGAAAATGTCTACATGAATGTCATATGTCATGCATGGAATGTCTTCATGCCCATATCTCTAGTCACCCACCGACTCTCACACGGCATGCTTGGGCGCGATGAACTGGCCACTTATTTTGCACTTTCAACGACACACATATATCAGCCTACCGCCACCAAGCATCAATGCAAGTGCCAATAGGCAACTAATCCCGAGTCAATCCCGACTCTTATCACACAACTCGAAGTCTATGTGATAACCATGACCGTGTGTCTTATTTGGGCAACAGAACTTTTCGGATCACACCACGTGCCCTTATACCCATGTTACGTAATCCTTTCTCGGATCGCACCATTGGTCTCTTACACTCCATGTTCCGTGCTTTTCACCTAAGGGGTTTAACGGTCCCCTTCTTGCTTCGCCCAACACACCTTATTTATATTTTTTTGTTTATGTTTTAAATCGTGAGACATTTATTGGACATCGTCCAAAGTACGAACTCATTACCCATTCATCAATAATGATGATAGATGACTATATCCATGCACACACACCCAATATGTTGATGTCCCTGTGCATATGCAATGCTAATTTCACTGCAAATTCTCATGTTATATGTATGATGCACACTACATGGAACATTCTAATCAATCGTACTTCATGTCAAGTACCATTCAACATATATCGCAAGCATATAAGTTCCATACATTTCATGTCACTCTTTATAGATATCGTAGTATCACGCATATTAGCATTCATCAATATATGACTAAACAAGTAATGTCATATAGACTTCCTTAGATAACTCATGGAAATTCATACCCAATACAGTAGCCTACAACATTCCATGCAATGGTCATGTCAAAACCTGGCTATTCACATCGACACAAACTAAATAACTCTGACACTTGCAAAAACATAGATTTTCAAAGTACAGTTAGACAACCTAATTTTCCCATAACATGGAAAGAATCTTGACTCAATGGGCTTTCCAAGAGTCTAAGAACACCTCAAACGGAGTTCGACGTTGAAAGATACGGCTGCCTGGGTTGGAGGCAAAACAAAACAGGAAATGACTCCTCGTACCCCACCCCACACCTGGTTGCCATCCTTCGCGCGCACAGATACCAATTACCCTCCTCAGAATATGGCTAGGTTTTTTACTCAATGAGCTTTCCATAGAGTTCAAGAACACCCAAAACGGAGTTCGAACGAAGAAGTTATGGTCTTTTTATTCGAAACTGGTCAGTTTACTCTGCTTACACTAAAAACAATCTGTGATACCCGATTTCAGTGGTCTTAATCCATAATTTGACACTGGTTCTTTGTACTCATTTGAAGATATGATTCTAGGTTCTTCTCCAACTGGAATCACCCAAATCGGATCACCGTGAACTCAAGATATGTTCTAAACAACCGGACTACTTCCGCTTTTCAAACAGAACAGAAAACTCGCTCTAAACATACCCACCTGAGCGCATTTCTCTGAGTCCAAAGGGGTCGTAATTTGGATAGACCTATTTCAAGGAAATATGTTCTCCTATGTGTTTCTTTATCCGTGAAATTAAAGATCACTCAATTCAGATAAGTGATGGCCAGTTATGGCCAAAACTCACTAAGGGTCGGAGGAAAAACTGACAACATTCTCTACTTTAACAAACACACACACATGCCCTTAGATAGAAATTAAACCGAGCAGGATAAAAACTCTACCTCAATTTGCGTGATTTCGAGACACCGCCTTTTCTCGGTTTCCATGAAAACCCGAACCTTGGCGAAATCTTGTGATTCCAGTACCCACGCGTAGCTCTCGTCGCTTAGAGCAACTTTAACTCTCGGCCTAACGAGTTCCAACCAGCAAAACCCTGTGAAATCGCTAGAGAAAGGTTGTTTTTCTTCTCCCTCCTCTCCCTCTCTCTCTCTAACGTTTGGTCCTAGACCAACTTGTGAGATCTTCTTTGATTTTTTAGATATTTCTTGTATTTATACATGAGACATTGTACTCACATCGCGTCACACGTGTCACGCCTCACCGCTGGGCTCCGAAACAATTTATTTTATCTCGGTTTAGCCCATTTATCTTAAATGGACATTCTTAAAATATTTGACATTTTTCAAGATTTTCTAAAATCTGCTTTAGGGGTCCACTGACGTCCGCTGCCTGAACACCCACGAAAATCCAACCAAGCTTTTAATTCAACAAAATTCGCCTGGATGATTAGATTTCGTGAGACGATTCCAACGGTGAAGTCTGTTTCGTCATCCAAGATCTAGAAAGAATTCCGATAAAATTACCATTTTTCCCTTCCTAGCAAAAATTCAAATTTCTAGGTTTTTTTTTCCCGGGTCTTACATATACTCTTATGAGACAATATGACATTCATGTAACTTCATATGGGACATCTCGTCTTGTCTCAATCCATTCAATATCTCAAAATCCTTTAAATATAAACTTACAGACAATTTAACAATGTACATTACTTCATATAGGATATCTAATAACCACACAAAAAGAGAATTTTCAAGCACCTAATTTTCATAAATAAAACTCTTTTTGTGGTGAAAACTCACAGTTTACTAACTTTATGTGTTGTTAGCTCCAAAACTAGCTACTGATGGTTTTATTGAGTACATGTATACATACGGCCTTTTTAGGCATTTTGACATTCTTTGAATCATGAGGTCAAGCAATGTGATGTCTCAAAACTTTGTGCAGCATGGAAGCCTATGCAGCAATTCAATCCGGGTTAGGACCACGGGCGAATGATCAGGGCAAGAAGAATGAGGAATGGACTGCTTGAGCATTTCAGATCAGATATAGGCGATTTCGCACCACTTCACTTAAAGTGCTCATACACGATTGGGCTCTCCGTCTCGCTCTCGCACTACTACCCAAATTCTAGTGTGAAATTAGAAAAGCGACGTAAAAATGTAAAGTCCCGAAATGTCCCAAGTCTTAGAGATTGATTTGTAATATGTAACTAATTATACTCAGGCACAAAGTAACCCTAAGATGGGCTATAAATCGTGATTTGAGGATCAAAGCACATACATTCATTCATATACTTTCTTTTAGTTTATTTGTACTCGGGAGATCTTCCTCCTTTCAATAATGTGCTTTCATTCATTCTTTCCTTTTCTTTACTACTTTCTTCATTCATGGAGTGCTCAACTTGGATCTCGATCCACCCCACCATGGTGACCAAAGGGGGTAGCCGCACTTCAAACCAAAGGTAACATTTTCACTACTGTTTAGAGGCCTAGAGGTCGTGCATACACTAGTTGGGGACACCTTGTATGGGGTGGTAGCAAATATGGCTCCCTAACCATCCAGGCCTCTCCCCCTTCAACTTAGTTTTGATACTTATCAAGTCTGAATAGTATGTTGGGTGCTTAGGTAGCACACCTTTGACCCAGCAGGCATAATAAATTGTTTCTTGTCCGGAAACCACCAAAAGGTTGAGTTGAAAACCTATCAGATCCTTTTAAAATCGGTAAGAATTGTTATACTATATACCTAGAATTTATGCTTCAATTATATCATGCAAGAAGAACCTAGGCGGAGTTTAGGGGATAAGCTATAAGGTGATTTCTTAGGCAGATGACTGAGACTTGTAAACCCCCCCTTTGAATCACCATGGCAAGGCCAGATTTGGTGAACCCAAAGCCTCGAGACCTTCTTTATATTGTCTTCTTAAAAATCAGCAATTATCATTCATCCAAAGCAATCAAAAAGCACACTTTAAATTTTTGTTTTTAATTTCAGTTTACATAAAGCAATCACTTAGAGTAATTAGAAACCTAGGATTACAAACCCAAGAGAGGAAAACGCATCATAGTGGACGACCCTAGAGCCACTATACCTATAGTAGCTAGGGGTTACTCGAGGTAGGTTTTACGTATTATAAATTTTTGTGATTCCTCTAGCTCCTAATCTAACCACCTAACAAGGACGAAACCACATGGCGTCGTTGTTGGGGATGGTGCCTTCTTTTTTAGCAATCTGACTAGTTGCTTTATATTTTTCTAACTTTTTACTTAATTTTTATTTTATTTTCTTTTTGGGACTAACCCTACTTCTGGTTTCTTTTAGTTTTTTTGTTTTTAGTTTTAGTACTTTGCAGGATAAGGATCATGGAAAACCTATCTTCTCAAGTGGATGATCACTCCATGGGAGACAAGGGGATTACAATGGGAGAGGTAATGATGAAGCTCCTCTTAAGGCAAATTGGCTCCTTCACGACTTTGAATGAGAGACCTATCACGCTACTTGATAGGTATATGGAACTACTCAAGTCATTTAAAGCACGATATGAAAATCGGGCAAGTAGTAGATTTCTTCAATGAGGGCATGTCACCTAGCACAAAGAAGATGGTAGAAGCCTCAAGCGAAAGCTCTCTCTTAGACATGATACTCGAGGAGGCCATGGAATTCCTAGAGTTCTTGGCCGATACATCTAGAAAGTGGGAGGAGTACTAATTGCAAGGGGAACTCACACCAACTATGATGGTCGAAGGCAAGGTAAGTACTACACTATCTCTTTGCATTAGAGCCTTCATCCAAAAGCTTGGTAAGCTAGAGAGTAAAATAACACAAAGAACCTAGCTAAGGAATGACACACCTAAGACTAGTAAATGTGAAATGGTCTACGTTTCAAATTGGCAAAACCTCGAGATGCATCAAGGGATAAACTCATACATTCCAACCCACTTGAACAAACCTCAACCAAACTCCATTGTATGATGGGGGACATCATAATGGAACAATCTAAGACCAATGAGCAACTTAAGTTGAAGATGTATCACCTAGAGATGTGACAAGACATGATAAGAGACCAAATTAGCCACTTTGATTTCGATGTCTCCTATATGCTTATCAACTTCACTGAGCATCCAACCTCAAGCCAAGGGAGCTTTGCAACTATGAAAAATGATGGAAACTTTATCTTTGAACCACCTTGAGTCTACCAACCCATGGACCAATCCGGGCTTACTCTCTAGCTTGAGACTAGCTAACAAAAAACAAAATAGTTTAGGCTTTTATTTGCTTTCTTAGGTAATTGCTTTATTTTTTAATTTTTAACCCCTCATTTTGGAAGATTTATTGTCTCTCTTCAAAGCTTTGCAGGTCTTCTCCAAAATTGAGCATCATACACACACCTTGAGCTGGGGAATCGCATGATGCCAATAATGCACACAACTCTTCAATTAATTGGTGCATCACAATGTGGATGTGGGATTAACCACACATAAGGAATCACATGAGGGCATCAAACTTCAAAGGTTGTGCATTAGAGTAAATCACACATAAAACACCCTTATTCGATCGAGGTAACCTTATCCTATATTTTTTCTTCTCACACCCTAATGAAAGGGTAAGTCAAACCTTGGTCGGGAGATACTTTGAGAAACAACTTTTCAACCAAAATATTGAGTTAAAATTGTTTTAGTTTTATTTATATGTTTGTCTCACAAGGAGATAGAAGGTAAAAATATTATTCTATTTACTCTTAGTTTTGATAATTTGTTATCCTTGTTAATTTTCAATCACAATTAAAATGTTAATTTTATTAATATTTTTGAAAATATTATATAATGTATCCATTAGAATTGTATAAATGACAATTTATTTTTAATAATTTTACATTTTAAATATTTATAAAGTAGTTAATTTTAATAATTGTACATGTTATAGTAAAAAATAAATTGTACATGGTTTTGCTAATAGAAAATATTTCTAATACTCAACCCCTTTCACCTATCTCCACCTACCAACATATTTTTTATTGCATGACTACTTATGCTTCGGTTCGGAAGAAAACACCTTATCAATTTTAAATTTTTTGGCAAACATCAAATTCCATTTGATACACTCACTTTCACCATTAGATTTATCCTTTTATTTTGAGAAGGCCATTAGGTTGAGGTCTCCTTAAGTATGGAAGAATCATGTTATAGGTTTTTAAAGAACCTATAAAGTCATCTAATATCATCAATTCAACATATTCATACGTTCATCTTCCTTATTGGCAATTAACTTAGGTTCCCTACAAGCTCGGAAGATATTTGGATATTTTTCTAGTTACCTTTAACATAATAATCATTTCCTAATTATCTTTATATTACTAAGTTTGGTAAAGAAACTAGATAGCGTCTCATATTGTTTTTTTTATACTTTCAAATTTCGTAATCAACATTTGTAGTTCTGATAGCTTCATTATGGAAGTGCTCTTCTACTTATCGCTAAAATATCTCAAGCATTTTCATGTTATTGTCCTATAAAAATTGGCAAGACTTGTACCATTAAAACATTACCATTAGTTTCATCTCTCTCAATAGAAATTTGTCACCCCACTTGTATTCATAACTCACATTGCACAAAATAAATAAAGAAATTTTATTTTGTAGCTTCTAATAAGATAGTTATTTCATCAATGGACATAGTTAATTATTGAAAGCTTCTACTCAATTAGATTATTGATTGCTTTAAGTGAGAATTGAAACAAATTAATTTTAAAAATTCACTTATTCTAATATCATCTAAAGTTCTTGCCTTGACTATTAACAAACCACCCCATGGGGAGGAGGAGAAAGAATGAATTAATAGTTTAAGAAATCAAAGCATAATAGTTTCATTTTTTTTCAATTAAAGAAAGAAGATGAACAAAATTGAAAAAGTAATCATCATCTTTTATTCAATATCAATATTTTTATTATTGATCACACGTCTCATATGCTCATCAATATGATATATAATGCAAATAAACTGTTGAGCTAGTTTCCTTGTTGTGAGATAATGGTTTCAAACTGGCTTTTTAGCTTCACAATAACAGTACTGATTTTATTGATGATGCATTGGTGGGAAGGCAAATTAAGTAACAAAGACAACTTTCGGACAATGAAATATAATTACTCCCCTTGCTTCACCTTTCAATTGAAACATATCACCATGTGTTTAATTTACTCCAGACGCCCCAAATCCTCGGGGTCCGTTGACTCACCCGTCAACTACAAAAACGCTCGTGAATGTCGTGACCCATATCTGATCACGTGCACCGCAAAGTCTCCTTGTAATGGGAGCTCTAAATTTTTAGCACATAACCCGTCCCACACATCCAATCCACCACATAGTGGTCCAAATGAGAGTAAATAATGGCTACTGCCTCGCATCATCACTCAACCAATATATCCCAACTATATACAATAGTTTAAGAGTTAGAAAATACTTTATACAACACATATTAAAATTCTAGAATTTAATACATATAATACATCATGATAACAAAGCCAATAATCCGGCTAAAGCGCCTCATGATGAGCCGTCTCCTCGTGTGTCCCAGACTAAATAATATAATTTCTCGACAGCGAAGCACGTCGCAACTGAATCACCCTAAGCTGCCATTTTCCACCTGGCATATGCAATGCCCGCAAAGTAAACACACATTGAAGCAAATTCGTGATCCTACTTGAATGTCTAAATGACCAACCCACATCCCGAGTCATCACCGACTCCCTCACACTTGCCTAAGCCAAGGGCGAAAACATATTTTTCAAAAACAATTTCGCTGTTAAACTATATCATCAACATCGGTAAAAATATTTAATTACCCTCCGGCGAATTACGTGGTAACCTTCCGAATAGTCATGGCTCCTCATCCCAAATGATCCGTCACCGTTTCCCAACCCCATTTTCCGAAAATTCATCATGAAATTCTTTTCAAAACGCTGCTTTTCTTCAATTTTTCATGTCATGCACTCGCCTAATTTCTAGTTACCCTAAATAAGATATGAAATGCCCATTATGCCATTTCAATCATTTTCAACCAATATATCAATATGCATATATTATCAAATTTAGAATCACACATGTAATTCAACAATATCAACCAACTCCCAAATTTGCTCACTTGAGCTAATCACTATTCCATTTCCAATGGCCTACACCCATAATTATATTCCATATAATTGTGACATCAAGTTAACACATCAAGCTTATGCATTAACATATTAAAATCATCTCCAATGGCCTACAAACACAATTATATTTTATATAATTATGTCATTATGTTAACACATTAAAATCATGTATTAACCTATCTATTTCCACAATCCCAAGCCATTCATTTCAACAATCTGCACACACATGATGATGTGGAGCGATTTGAGATAAATTTGGATTGATTTGTCATCCTGCAGTCCAAGAAGGCCTGTCCATGGGCGCCCACCAGATTCCACGTCAGCTTCCCATCTCATACATACCACAATACAATTTAATGCATAATTTCCAACACAACAGCCCAAATCAGGTTCTGCACTGTTACGGATAGTCCATATGAGTCCCAAAATTTGATAACCCTACCCATTGTTTCGGGATCGATCAAACGGCCCTCAATGGCCTCAATGCAAACTGGAACATTATAAAACACTTAAATAAAGTGTAAAACCCAAGTAGGATAAATCTTCTACCTCACGGAGTTTGTCAAAAACTCCCAAAATCGAAACCCACGTAAGCCCCGATGCGTAGAGCGCCTTTCCTTCGTCTGATGACTCCGACTACGGACTTCGAAATCTAGAGAGGAAGTGAGGTCCTTCTCTCTAAATGAAAATCTGGCTACTGTAAATCCCATCTCCCCCTTTCACGTTTTCTCCTTTTTCCCATTTGTAAGAGACAACACTATTGGGTATTTCGTCTTTTCCACTTAAACTTCTTCAACACGCCCATTATGTCCCTGCCTGGATTTTCGATTATCTTAAGACTATCTCGCCGTCCTTCCATCATCTCTCTGCCCAACCCCGACCGCCTCGGAATTCGATGAAATTCGATGTGATAGCTAGATTTCGCGAGACGATTCCAACGGTAAAATCTATTTCTTCATCCGAGATCCAGAGAATAAATTTCGGATTTTTGATCGAAATTACGATTTTTACCCTTTTTGAGAAATTTGGATTTTCTCGGGTCTTACATCATCACATATATATTATATACACAAATAAGTAAAGGTAAAACAATCAAATAAACATTAATATAGGGGAAAGAAAGAAACTAACATGAAAGGATGACCAAAAGCGAAGCCAAGAAAACAAATTTAGTTGAAGGCATTCTCCATATCTATATATTGATTGGTGAGTATGATGTTGGCCTTTTTTGTAGTACTTGAGCAAGAAGACATTTTCCATCACACAAATATTTATAAGTGAAACTACAAGATATTTTATCATTAAAAGAAAAAAAATCAATAGTTATGTATTGTTTAAAGGATATAAAGGATATGATATGCCCATAATAAGCATAACATTTTAATTGAAACTCATAAATTTATCTTTTCATATAGGAAATGATATGCTTAATATAGTCATATCCAATTGGATCGTTTATATAGTCATAGTTATTACAAATTTATCTTTCATATAGGAAAATGATATGCATAATATAGTCATATCCACTGATCTTTTATATAGTCATAGTTAGTGATATATACTAGTAAAAAGTAAATAATGATATATTTTATTTCAATATTTGGGCAGTTAATTAAAATAAATTATATCATTTTTTTAGCAAACTCTTAAAATTATATCCTTATCCTATTTCAATGTTTGACGGTTAATTAAAATAAATTATAATTTTTTTTAGCAAACTCTTAAAATTATATCCTTATCTTTATTCTTAACTATTAAAAAATATACTCTCTCATTTAATATTACTAGTAAGTGTCCACGTGAAGTACGGGAGACAATATTAAAAAAGTGTAATTATAAGTGAGTTAGACAATTCACAAGCCTAGCTCAGTTGATTAGAGCGTCAATGTTAAAATAGTTGGACATAAGAGGGGAGGAGTTTGAGTCTCAGTCAAGGCAATTATTACATTATATTAAAAAGTTATCAACTTAAAAAAAAAGTGAGTAGGCATCTCCAAATCCAAATGTTCCGTTTGGGCCCCGTCGGCCCGATGGTTTAACCCTACTCAAGTCCAAAGGCCCAGCCTGCTGAAAGGGCTGGCAGTCGGCCGCTGGCTTCATTTCAGCCCTAGCCGGCCTGGGCCGGGCTGGCTCCGACCATGGGCTTTTAGGCCCGCCTTTAAGCCTCCACCTGCAGGCTCGCCTAAAGCCCGCGAAGCCCTGCCTGCAAGCCCACCCAGAGGCCTTGCTTCTCCACCCGCAGGCCCGCCTAAAGTCCGATTAGAAGCCCGCCAGCCCAAGCAAAGGGTCTACCAGAGGCCCATCTAAAAGCCTCACTTAAAAGCCCGCCTAAAGCCCAACCCCTCCAGGCGTAGGTTTTTATTTAAATCAGATTCAAGTTTAAATAAAAAGCAGTTTTAAAAACAATCTTAAAATAAAATACATCATTTGAAATTTTATTAATCAAATATAATTACATTTAGAAATGTATGAAATCAGTTTACATCACTACAAAATACATCCCAACTAAAGCCGACACCTACTTATTTATCAATCATTTGTACTTTTTCAACCATAAGAAAATAAAAAATACAATATATTTTTAATAAAATATTTAATCATTGTTTTCTCTACGATTTTAACTATCTTTGATCCATTCATGCCTCGATATTTTGTTCTCTCAGACGCCCACTAGTCTAGCTTCTCGAACATG